>CAUJGJ010000467.1:10000-26000 GCA_963170055.1 Halisarca cf. caerulea | reverse complement strand
CCCCCCCAATAATTGAACATTCTTAGGAAAAACTACTAAAGGCCAGATTTTGAATTGTAAATTCCAGGAAAAAGATGACACTTCCATGCATGGTGGACTACTGTCAATGACGTCCTGGTTCCATCTAATCTATGGTTCCACTGTGTAAAGCAACGTTTGGGGGACACCCCTACGATTAAGTGGGGGCGTGTACAACAACGATCAGGCCTCGTGTTCTTTTCTGCTTTGGATCGAGTATGCCAAGAATAACGGTTGACTTGATAGATCAGTCACCCCAATTCACAAACCCTTGCAGAGACAGGGAGCTTGACTTGAGAAGTAGGTCTCACCACCAGCATCAAGTTAGATGTGTTGTAGGCCATATGCTACATGGAGCATTGTCTCCACTGTTTGTCACTGGTGATCCTCACGAGCGTGGACCAGCAACCGTAGAAGGGCGAAATAGACGCCTTGTGCCACCTTCACAATGTGATTGGAAGGCAGCGCGGTGGTCATTTTCGGCTGTCCGGTTGTTTTCCCGCTCTGTACGCGCACTATACTTCGTGGGCTCTTGGTCGTTTTGCAGCAACCACCATGTACGATCATGTACTGAGTGCTTGTAGCTAATGGTACAATGTTTGCTGCTCTTTGCTACTAGGCAACAGAATAACAGTGATAGAGAATCTTGGCGCCTCATTGGTATGAAGCATATATAAGCCTAGTATCCTTCTTTTATTTTGGGTTGCAGTGTACTGTGGTGTGTGTGTGTGTGTGTTGTGTGTGTGTGTGTGTGTGTGTGTGTGTGTGTGTGTGTGTGTGTGTGTGTGTGTGTGTGTGTGTGTGTGTGTTGGTTGGTTGGTTGGTGGTAGTGTCAATAAGTGGGTTATGGGGCTATGTGTGTGCTCGTTTGCATTTGTATCAGTTGTGGCAGATAGATCAGTAGGTACTCAGTGGTAAAACAGTCTGTGTGTTGCACTTGATAGATGAAGGGTTCTGAACACCAGAGACTCTGTACAGAGAGGGTCCTCTGTAGATTCTTACAGTGTGGTGACCACTGGCTGTGGCGGAGACCATTCAGTTTAGGAACACATTCTGTGATTGTGAGGCCTTTGCCTTTGCCAGTCTGTGATCTGTACTAGTCTCGTAGGCAGACCGTCACTCGGTCACCATTTATATACCGCCCTGGTGGCCGAGTGACGGTCTGGGTACGAGACTAAGTCTGTACACTGTTGTATTTGGTCATGTGGTAAGCTGTCTAGATCTTTGGTTACTTTACCATTGTGTGTGGTTACTTTACCATTGTGTGTGGCTTGTACCCTGTGTGCTGGTTCTACCCTGGATGCAATGCCCTCTGTATTGGCAGGACCAGTTTGACACTATCGATCTCTCTGATAATGACATCCGCAAACTCGAGGGATTTCCCCTCCTCCACAGATTGAAGATGCTACTTATCAACAACAACAGAATATGGTGAGTGCATGTGGCAGTTGTTGGACATGTTTGAGGAGTTGCGGGTTATGTTGTTGGGAGGGGGCAAATCACACTAACCAGATAGTCAACAGGTCACAAGGAGGGGATCCCCCTGGATACAGCCATGTACAATGTGTACTACGCACACTCCCAGTAGTCTGTGATGTTCGCACTGTTGTCCCTGCCAACAGTATTATGGTGTACTGTGTGTGTGAAACCTGTACATGGAGTATGATGTACTTTTGTTGCCTTTGTTTCTCCTTCTGTCAGTCGTGTAGCTACTGACCTGCATGACAGTATACCAGCACTGCAGTGGCTAGTACTGACTAATAATGATTTAGAAGAACTAGTGAGTCACGTGGTGTGTGTGTGTGTGTGTGTGTGTGTGTGTGTGTGTGTGTGTGTGTGTGTGTGTGTGTGTGTGTGTTGTGAGCATTTGTTTGTGTGTGTGTGTGTGTGCGTGTGTATGTGTGTGTGTACATCATGTGTGTGTTTATCCACAAACTGTATAATATGTACATATGCATACATACTTTTGTACATGTGTCCTATCCTATAGGGTGATCTGGATGGTCTAGCTAGCTTGAAGAATCTTACTCATCTTAGGTTTGTGTGTGTGTGTGTGTGTGTGTGTGTGTGTGTGTGTGTGGGTGTGTGTGTGTGTGTATGTGTGTGTGTGTGTGTGTGTGTGTGTGTGTGTGTGTGTGTGTGTGTGTGTATGTAGCGTGTATGATATACGTACATGTGTACTCTTAATACTGCTATTCAAACTTCTGTTGTTGTCCTATTCCCCTAGTCTGCTCCTGAATCCAGTCATACATAAACCTCATTACAGAAGTTACGTTATCTTCAAAAAATACCTCAGCTTCAAATGTTGGATTTCCAGCGAATTAGATTAAAGGTGCGTATACAGGGTTACTGTATGTACAGGGATACGGTATGTACAGGGTTACTGTATGTACAGGGATACTGTATGTACAGGGTTACTGTATGTACAGGGATACTGTATGTACAGGGTTACTGTATGTACAGGGTACTGTATGTACAGGGTTACTGTATGTACAGGGATACTGTATGTACAGGGGTACTGTATGTACAGGGATACTGTATGTACAGGGGTACTGTATGTACAGGGATACTATATGTACAGGGATATTGTATGTGCAGTGAAAACTTGGTCAGTACACACCTCTAAGGGGACACAAACTCACTATTTACTATCAGAGGAACATGTACTTACTACCAGGGTTGGTGGTTTATGTACATGAGGCATAAATAGGGACAGAATGAGGAGTGCTTGTTAACCAGAACTATGTGCTGAACCAGGTACTTACCAAGCAAGTTCCACTGTGTTGGTGGTCCACGTACACTCACAGCATGTGTTGGTGGTCCATGTACACTCACAGCATGTGTTGGCGGTCCACGTACACTTACAGCATGTGTTGGTGGTCCATGTACACTCACAGCATGTGTTGGTGGTCCACGTACACTCACAGCATGTGTTGGTGGTCCATGTACACTCACAGCATGTGTTGGTGGTCCACGTACACTCACAGCATGTGTTAGTGGTCCATGTACACTCACAGCATGTGTTGGCGGTCCACGTACACTTACAGCATGTGTTGATGGTCCATGTACACTCATAGCATGTGTTGGCGGTCCACGTACACTCACAGCATGTGTTGGTGGTCCATGTACACTCACAGCATGTGTTGGTGTTCCAGGTGTATTGTTCGAATGTCCTGTTGTGCACTTTGTACTGAAGTGTACCTAAGGCATCCTAGCAGCTGACCATTGATTGGTGTTCATTCGTTACATACTTGCTCTTTTTACAGGAGAGGCAGAGAGCAAACGAGATATTTGCTTCTGCTGACGGAAAGGAAATCCTCAAGCGTGCAAGCAAGAGGAATAAGACGTAAGATGCCATCATCTTCTCTGTCAACACCAGACACGTGATAATGCAGGGTGTCATTGGCGTAGAAAACCAGTGTGGTATATCACTGTGCACTTTGAACTCGTATGTACCTCTGACCAGGAAGAGTATTCCTATTTCCTAAATATTTTGTCATGTTGATATGTTATTTTGTTTATGATGTGGATTAGAAACAGTGTTGCTTTACTCAGAATAATCCTTTGTTTGTTGTTACGAGTGTTCTAACATGACTGAAGGTGCACCTGCCTCAGCTGCAGTAGTGTAGGGTGTTGATTTCTGTGTTTATCTCAACCCGTAGGTTTGTCCCAGGTGAGGTGGTTACTCCAGGTGCACCAAAGAAGCCCATCGGACCTTCTGCTGAGGAAATTGCAGCTATTCGAGTAAGTTTATGGGATCTGTTTTATGCTGTGTCGCTCATTGTGAGAGACCTCTGATGTGCTGTGTGGTCACCCATTGTGAGGGACTTCTGATGTGCTGTGTGGTTGCCCATTGTGAGGGACCTCTGATGTGCTGTGTGGTCGCCCATTGTGAGAGAACTCTGCTCTATGCACTACAGCTGGCCATAGCCAACGCAAAATCACTGGAAGAAGTAAGACAACTGGAGCTCCAGCTGCAGTCGGGACAGCTGCCTGTCACACAAGCAAAAGGTCCATTGCAGGGTAAACAGAACGGACAAATAGTGGAGGAAGACGAAGACGACGAAGAAGGCGAACAAGAACAAATGCAGACGTAACATTTGTTCACGTTTCTGTATTAATGGTATTCATAGTATTATCACATGTGTCTTTACTGAGAAGATGGCGGCATGGAAAAGTGGGGTTGCAATTTTGATGGGCTCTGCTGTCATGGGAGGGCTTGTGCACCGGAAGGTATCTCTGTCGATGAAGGAGAAGGAGCACAATTCTCCTACCTCGGTGACACCGGGGCAGAGTAAATGGGACGAAGAGTGGGATTTTAGAGGGCCAAAATCCGTCTTCAATCCCGACCAGTACAAAGAGGCAAAAGCTACGAGAGTAATTATTATGATACGTCACGGACAATATAACCTGAAGGGTCAGTGTGATAGTGAAAAGTACCTCACGGAGCTGGGCAGGGAGCAAGCGGACATGGTCGGCAAAAGGCTGAAGGAAATGGAGCCAGCTGAAGGATATACCACCCTACACCAGAGCACGATGACAAGAGCCATGGAGACATGCAGTATCATAAGAAAGCATCTGACACACGTTCCAGTGATGACTGATGCTATCCTGTGTGAAGGGGGACCCATACGTCCTGTCCCAGCCTCACCACATTGGAGACCCGAGTCACATGTAAGTCATGTGATATATGTGTGTGTGTGTGTGTGTGTGCTGGCACGTGTGTGTCCATGCATGTGTGTGTATGTGCTTGTGTTGTGAGGGCTCATATTTTTGAAAATCCATTTAAGTTATATACAGTACATCCTCACTTATCTCAACCCCCTTGGACAAACAGTTTTTGATTGAGATTAATCAAAATTCAGGTAAGTGGAATGCAGATAAATAAATGCATTGTAGCCACTCTTCTGTCATTTGTTGTCCTTTCCAACACTGAAAAGCCAAGACATGTAATGCTTGTCTAATCCAAACCCTTCATTTTTTGTTCTCTTCAGTCCAAACAATTGATATGACACCATTTTTTTAGTTGCACAGTTACAAAATAATATCTATATATTCGAGAATTTGGACAAGTGAGGTTATGATAAGTGAGGAAGTACTGTATGTATATATCAGTATTCATCTTTTGAGGAGTTCTTCAAGGACAGTGTTAGAATAGAAGCTGCCTTCCGCAAGTACTTCTACCGTGCTTCTCCTGAGCAAGAGAAAGATTCTTATGAGATCATTGTGGGCCATGCCAATGTTATCAGATACTTTGTTTGCAGGTGTGTACTGTGTATGTGTGTGTGTGTGTGTGTGTGTGTGTGTGTGTGTGTGTGTGTGTGTGTGTGTGTTTGCATACAAGCATGCATGCGTCTGTGGACACACTTCGCAACATGTGTATCTGTTATGTGATGTGCTGAATCGTAGATATGTTGGAGTATTATCAAACTTTCCATAATAGTGCTGGAGTAACCCCATGTAGTCCAGACCGCTATCTTACCTCCTATCATTCATTGATGTCATGGTTACCTAATGACATGAACTAGCGGCCTGGGCTATGTGAGATTAGCTCTGGAGTGTGTTCGTATTGTGTTGTGTTGTATGTGGACTATAGGGCCTTGCAAGTGCCTTCTGAGGTACTGTGTTGTGTTGTATGTGGACTATAGGGCCTTGCAAGTGCCTCCTGAGGCATGGCTGAGATTCAGTCACGGACACTGTGGAGTGACCCGAGTCGACATACGGCCCAACGGCAGAGTGGTCGTCAAGAGCTTCGGGGACACAGGACACCTTCCACCTCCAATGCTGACATTCTCGTGACTATTAAGTTTAGTATACAGTACATTGTGTGATTAGTTAAATTTACTAATTTATTTACTATAATTAAATGTTAATTGTATCGTGAAAATTACATATTATTAGGCAACAAAATTTGGATCACGTGCCTTGCTAAAGAAAAATGGCTGCCACCAAACAAGTGACCTTTGCTATCGGTTCGTGCATGATCGGCGTAGCGCTTTATCAGAGGCATTTTAATGAAAAGAGGAAATTTCAAGCTATTTCGTCTCACAAGAAGGACTTCAAGTCCCATTCCAAGTCTTGGAATGGAGATTGGGATCATTTGTCCCCTTCCACTGACGAAAAGGAAAATGGACCAAAGTCCAAGGCATCGCGATACATTATTCTAGTTAGACATGGTCACTTTGTTTGGAAAGGAAACAAAGATTCGGAAAACGGTCTCACGAAACTGGGAGAAGAACAGGCAGACTTCCTGGGGATGCGTTTGAAGGGACTGGAACCGACTGAAAAGTACACTGCTATCCATCGTAGTACCATGAGAAGGACGGTTGAGACTAGTAATGTAATATCTCGTTATCTTCCTGACGTTGCCGTGAAGGCGGATGATCTTTTGAGAGAGGGGACTCCGTCCGAACCAGAATCTTTTGAATCTGGGACACACAATGTTGCCAAGCATGTATGTGATGTGTGTGTGTGTGTGTGTGTGTGTGTGTGTGTGTGTGTGTGTGTGTGTGTGTGTGTGTGTGTGTGCTTGTGCCTGTCGAGATATCTTTCACTTTGGAATAGGTATGTTTTCAAGACAGTGTTAGAATAGAAGCTGCCTTCCGCAAGTACTTCTACCGTGCTTCTTCTGAGCAAGAGAAAGATTCTTACGAGATCATTGTGGGCCATGCCAATGTTATCAGATACTTTGTTTGCAGGTATGTACTGTTGTGTGTGTGTGTGTGTGTGTGTGTGTGTGTGTGTGTGTGTGTGTGTGTGTGTGTGTGTGCTCTGTTCTATATACTGGACATCATGTTTGTGTGCATATATCACGAAGCAATTATTTTTCGACTTGTGTTACTTGCATCTGCCAACCTGCACCAATGTATCACTACCTTATTACACAATCTTATTAACTAAAATTTCAGATAACACAATGGCCTCAACCACTTAATAGACTTTTTGCTAATCACTCTGAATTGTGAAGTTTGACTGGGGTTATTTCTAGTAGTATTGCAGTGTGGAGCATTCTGCAGTTGTTCATGATTGCATTGAATTTGGTTTATTTTCTGCTTCAGATCTCTTCAGCTGCCTCCAGAAGCTTGGGAGAGGCTAAGCCACGCCCACTGTGGGATCACCAGAATTGTTGTCCGTCCAAATGGGCGGGTCTCCATAAAATCCTTTGCAGATGTCGGCCATCTTCCCCATAAACTTGTCACCTTTTCTTAGCTACAATGTTGTGAAAGAGATTTGAGACTAGACATTGTCACCAGTTTAAATTTAATATTAATTTTATTGTATTAACAATTATTGTACTGATATATAGACTTATAATTAATTAAAATCAAGACAATTCAAGCATGTGTAGTACTGCAATAATAAAAATTGTCACAAGTGATCTGTTTAATAATCCCATACACTGGAGACGTGATCAATCCAAAGCACTGTCATCATGAGGTGTTGATTCTAATGAGAACAATAAATCTTGTGCAATCTGCCGTGATTTTCTTTTTGGCGGTTTTGTCCCAAAAAACTGCTCTGCTGTTCTCTTGCGCAATGCTTCAACACTGTCGTCATCTGTTGCCCACTCGAGAACAAGTCTACGGCCGTACAAATGTGTACTCAGTGAAAGGGTCTTAAAAGCTTCTTTAGCAGCTTCTTTTGTGGTGTACTCTACAAACGCAAAACCTCTGTGACCTCCATGCGAGCCTGCTGCCTTCTTTGGGAGACGCAAAATCTTGATTTCTCCAAAGGTCTTAAAAAGCTCACTAATTTCCCTCTTTGTAGCCTCAAATGGAATGTTGCGGACCAGGATCTTAGCTCCTGTCTGCTTAGTCTGTTCAACAGTCTTTCTCGGATTTGTAGAACTGACTGTCTCTCTGTTGCTCATCTTCAGTTGTAGTTTGTGCCCATCCAAGTCAGCTCCTTGGAGCTGCTTGATGGCATCTTGAGCTGAAGACGGGGATTCAAACTCGACAAATCCATACCCCATGGACAAGGGACTCGAAGGATCCTTGACATTCCTCTTCCTAGCAATGCTCACCCTCGACAGGGAACCAAGAGGTGAAAACAGCTCCTCCAGGCTAGCCTCCTCTGTTGAGAAGTTGAGGTTTTTGACAAAGACAGTGGCTTGGACTGAAACTGCAGACTTATCTTCACTGTCTTGTGCAACCTCCACAGTTTTCTGTTTGACCTTTTTCAGATTGATAGCCCCCTCAGGAGCCCACTCCAGGTAGAGAGGCAGATGTTTGAACTTGGTGTATGCCAAACTGCGAAAAGCTGCCTTCGCATGACCGGGTTCTGTGAACTCAACTAGGGCTGAGATCCCACCTGGAGGGAGCAACACTCTATCAAGATTCCCAAAGGGTGAAAACAAACCCACTAGTTCATCATCATGTGTGCCAAAAGGGAGGTTCTTGACAATCATGGTCATGGAGCTGCGAGCTACACCAGGTTGATTGAACACGTCAAGGTTGACACCGTTGGACTTCAGAAATTCTCTAGTTTCAGACACAAGCTGTGTCTCTCCTAGAGCCATCCTCACCGCTACAGATTGTGATCCTTCAGTGTCCAAAATGCTGCTCTTCTCTGTGTCGTACCGCTGAGCCATGGAGTCAGCTACTGCATTGCTACCCAGAAACAAAGTGTTCCAGTTGTGGCTGCTTGAAGCTGTTTTCTTCAACTTCTTCTCCTTCTGTTTCTTAAACGACATCCCCTCGTCTGAATCCTTCTTTGGATCACTCTTCAATTTGGCTGGGAGAATGTGGAGCAGGCGTCCCAAAAATATGACCCCATCACACTCCGAGTATGCCTTCACAGCGTGTTCTGGAAACATAAATGTGATGAATGCATAGCCAATAACCTTGTTGGTATCCTTGTCCAGGGGGAGGTCAATCTCTGTGAGGGGTCCATACACACTGAACAGGTCTGAGAGATCTTCTTCGGAGCACCTGTAGGAGAGGTTGCGAACAAACAGTCTTCCCGTGTCTGCAATGTCCTCGTCTCCATTGCTGCTCCCCTGAAGGGCCTTGACTTCCCAAGGCTTCAACTTCTGTTCCGACTTAGGAGACACTGTTTTCTTGGCATCAGTGGAAACAGGTCCCTCGTCTCTGAAAAGCTCAATGTATCGATCCTTAATATAATCCCCGTTTCTCCTCAAAGCCTCCACGAGATCCTTCTCTGATATGAAGTCAACGTAGGCCCTCCCGGATGGCCGACCTTGGTTGTCCTTGGTCCATCGTATGTCTTCAATGGACAGAGGATGGAAGAACTCGTGAATGTCTTTTGCCTGCACACTAAATGGTAGACCAAGCATCTTGACAGTGAAGGTACCACTTGCCCTCTCAAAGTGATCACTGTTCACGGTTTTTGGAAGAACAACATCTGCACTGTCATCTTCATTTGAACTAGAACTGCTGGTATCTGACTCTACAAGGTCTTTGTGATTGTCTTTGACTACCTTTGTCTTGAGATATTCCAAAGGATTCCTAGGAGCTGTGGTTGAACATGATTCAGTCAAGTCCTGACTGTCTTCCTCGTTTACACTGCCACACACACTCTTTTTGAAAGTTGAAGAATTCGTGTCTACCTGCTCTTCCTGGGAATCTACAGAAGCACTTTTAGACTTTTTTGTGCTCTTCTTTTCCTTCTTGGAGGCTTTCTTCTGATCTCTCTGGTGGGAGGATAGTTCATCATTTGACCACATTTTAATGTTGCCTTTCTGGTTGTGGGCTTCCAGAAATTCTTGGAAATCGGGATCTTCTTGGAGTTCACACAATTCGTTGAATGACGATGTTAAAGTGGAAGTCCTCTGCTCGCCTTTGGACAGTTCTGACGCCTTTTTATTCTCCTTGGAATTCTGAGGAGCTCCTGTCTCCTCAGGGTGCAGGACAGAGAAGGATGTGCTTCCTCTGGAATACTTGCTCCACGGTCTAGCTATGGTGTCGTCCCCATACGGCTTAGCTAACTCCACCGAAATCTTCGTAGCTTTTATGTACGTGGAATGAAATCGCTTCACCGCAGACTCTGCTTCGTTGTGACTTGCATAACCAATAAATCCAAATCTACGAAACGTACCCCTTTCAGACATCATTAGCCTGCAGTCAGTAACATTTCCACATTCTGAAAATAGCTCCATAAAATGCTTCTCTTTCATTTTCTTAGGAAGATTCTTTACAATAATACGAGAAGAAAGCCGCGTGCTCTTGTCAGCCATTTTGTCCACTGGTATCGTTGATTCCATTCCAGTTTCAAATTAGCAGCTAGTCCCGTTTTAGTTTCCACTCAACTCAGAGAGCGCGAAATGGCCGCCAAATTTCCTTCAGACAACGAAAGAGGAGACAACGGCGATGACGAAGTACTAATCTATCTCTACATACTGTCAAGTTACTTATAGAATTTTAGAAATATTATGTTCTTATTGGTTTTTGATTTTCCCCTCTCCTACTTGCTAGTTTCTATCCGATGTATGTATGTCAAAACAGTGTCAGTATCTATGGTAACGGTAGTGATAATATATATGTTCACACCAACTTTGAAGACTCCTCTGCATGTATGTATGTGATGCTCATATAAATGATAATCAGTATACCAATTTCTTAAGTGATGCTTGTGTTTATGAGGCAGTCATCCATGAGTGAGTCTGTGTTAGAGTTGAGGGTTTCCAGAGTGTATGGCTGCAAAACATCAATGTATGAGGGCAACCACATGTGTAGTTGCATGGTATACATATGTGTGTATATGTGAGTGTCTGTGTGTATGTGTGTGTGTGTGTGTGTGTGTGTGTGTGTGTGTGTGTGTGTGTGTGTGTGTGTGTGTGTGTGCAGGCCCATAGACAGGTTTTTATCTGTAGGGGGGGGGGGGGGGCTTTTCAAAGTAAGATGCACAATAGGTCTATTGTGCCACAAAACATGGATGACGGAATATGCTTCTTGTGATCTTGTTTCGAATCTTTTGAATCTTTGTGAATGTCTGTTATCAGTTTGAAGGCAAATAAATCGATACACCAGAGTGAATCACTTTGAATTTCTAAACAAGTATGCTGAATTTCCAGGAACTATTGTGCCTGACAGTTACTGGCTAAATGTATGAGAGTATGTTCAGTACAAGAAAAATTTTAAGGTACCATTCCAGTAAAAGGGAGGGAGGGGTGCTAACGCACCCAACGCACCCCCTGGCTACGGGCCTCTGTGTGTGTGTGTGTGTGCGTGTGTGTGTGTGTGTGTGTGTGTGAGTGTGTTGCAGTTTAGTGTTTGAAACTTCAGTATAGCATTTGCTTTCGTGGTGAAAAGTCGCTATCACTTGACATGTTTCAAGACCTTTGGTCCAGGTATTTGGATATGTTCAAATTGCAAATGCACGTAAAGATTACATGGGTCCTTGGACTGTACCTGTATGTGCTTGTGTACACAAGTGCTGACGGCTGCCAATGTGCCCATATCCAGAGTATTGGGGACACAGTGCAAACTGTGCTGGATTGTCCGTATTCATGTGCCTGTTTGTAGAGTTTCTACCTATGAGCACTACTTTGCATCTTTGTGGAACAGCTGATGCCATTTTTATTGATCTCAATATATTACCATGTATGGTGTGAGAGTCCATGTATTGTGTAATTTAGCATCACGTGATAGAGTGGTACCGCAGGAGGTTTTGTGTGCAAATTTATTCTCTTGCTATTGAGAATTTAAGGGTTTTGAAATTGAATCCTATGTTGCTGTACATGGTCCCATTTTCACACACTGCCTTCAGTTTCTGGAGAACAATAGTGAGGGTGTGAGCCAGCACTTACACTGAATGTTTGCTACTAATAGACATGCATACACTGTGTGTGTGTGTGTGTGTGTGTGTGTGTGTGTGTGTGTGTGTCTGTGTGTCTGTGTGTGTGTGTCTGTGTGTCTGTGTGTGTGTGTGTGTGTGTGTGTGTGTGTGTGTGTGTGTGTGTGTGTGTGTGTGTGTGTGTGTGTTGTATATATGTGTGTGTGTGTGTGTGTGTGTGTGTGTGTGTGTGTGTGTGTGTGTGTGTGTGTGTGTGTGTGTGTGAGGGGATTCACAACCACTAGGGGTTCTGCCAAGCCCAGCCACCTATGTAGACTTGCCCTATTGACCTGCATCTCCTGACCTTTGTGGTCAGCAAATGGATGGATAGATGTGTGTGCATATGTACATACATTTGTATTGGTGTCAAAAAAGGTCTATTTATTTCACTCATTGCAGTTCGAAGATGCTCTGTCTGAAATGCCTGCTCTTGTTGAGTGAGTTACATATGTACACACATGTCCAGTTAGGTGTACTGTTTGTACATTTTGTGTTGATTACCATCACATTCCAGGGCCGGTAGGGCCATGGCCCTACTGGTTTTTTGACCAACCTCAAGCCTCAGAACTTTGAAACAAAGGCATTATTGGTGAAAAACCAGCAGATATGACAAAATGATCATTTTACCTTAGTTTACTCTACCTAGTTTTTCTCTTCCTAGTAAATTGGACCTTCAATGGCAGAAAATAAACTTTAAACATCATGATTTGAAAGGTTTTGCACCAAAGCTCTGGCGCTACAGCTGTAAGCTGAAGAATGCCGACCATTTTGAATAATTATACTCTAGTTACATGTGACCTGTGTAAATTATTCATAGAAAGGTACGGATGAATTTTATGATGTCATCAGTGATGATTAAATGGCCAGACCGGTTTTTGAAGCTTCCTACGGGCCTGCATTCAAAATGTGTATGTATTATTATTATTATGATAGTATATGCTGAAAACAAGAAGATTATGATGATAATGATGGAGAAACAAAAAAGACCATGAGGCTCTTACAACATACATGCATACAACGAAATTAAACACTACTACATACAAAGACATGTTATTGTACCAATACAACAACACAGATAATATATACTGTATTTTACTGGGAATAAGTTGCAGCTTTAATGCCTAAATTTTACTGGCAAAGTATGAGGTGTGACTTATGCACTGAATATTTTATCATGGTTGATGGAATGATAATGCTATTCAAACCATGGTGCGACTTGTACTCCGTAAAATACGGTAATAAGTAACATGTATGAGCAACAATAATAATGGTCAATCACATCAATCAAAATCGTCCAGTGGAGCAAATGAGCTCAAAGAGCCCAAAATGGACAGAGCGTTTCCCCTCTGGATGGCAACTGAGATCCGCTGAGCGAGGAACTCGCCTGCTCTAGGGTCCGTGTTTGGGTCATGTAGTGATGGGTGTGGATCCATGTGTGGGTCATGTAGTGATGGGTGTGGATCCATGTATGGGTCGTGTAGTGGTGGGTGTGGATCCATGTATGGGTCGTGTAGTGATGGGTGTGGATCCATGTATGGGTCATGTAGTGATGGGTGTGGATCCATGTGTGGGTCATGTAGTGATGGGTGTGGATCCATGTGTGGGTCGTGTAGTGATGGGTGTGGATCCATGTATGGGTTGTGTAGTGATGGGTGTGGATCCATGTATGGGTCGTGTAGTGATGGGTGTGGATCAATGTGTGGGTCATGTAGTGGTGGGTGTGGATCCATGTATGGGTCGTGTAGTGATGGGTGTGGATTCATGTGTGGGTCATGTAGTGGTAGGTGTGGATCCATGTATGGGTCGTGTAGTGATGGGTGTGGATCAATGTGTGGGTCATGTAGTGGTGGGTGTGGATCCATGTATGGGTTGTGTAGTGGTGGGTGTGGATCCATGTGTGGGTCGTGTAGTGGTGGGCATTTATGATGTGGTGGTTGTCACTGTCATCAAAATGCCCTCCTTATGTATGACTCTAAACTCACCAATTTCGTGCAAAAAATGACGGATATGAAATAATGAGGCAACTGCCTCTGGTTGACAAAACTAATTACCCTACACTACAAGTTACTGTATTTTGCTAGGTATAAGTCACAGTTTTGATGCCTAAAATTTTACTGGCAGAATATGGGGTGCGACTTTTGCACCGAATAATTCATTATGGCAGATGAAATCATAATGCTGTTTGTAAATATGATAGGTGCTAATTTTCACGGGGTGTATATTTTATGTTCAAAAACTTGGTTGTAATTTGCAAATTTATTTTTGCCAACGGACCAGTCCCTGTTATACATTAGATTAGTAGACCATGCACGTATCTAACCAAATATTTGCAATTTAATTTTGTGAATGCTGACTCGATCACAAGATTTGCAACGATAAAGTCCGGCGAAGATCAGTGCCTACACGTTATACACCAGCGAAGTTCTACATGTGGTGCATGCGTAGTTCTATGCTCCTCTCTACCTTGGATTCCACCATCAGTGTGGACCTGGACATTCTTGGGGGGGGGGGGGGGGGGTGAAAGTAGGTATTGTTCGACTGTGAGGGGGCGAGGAGGGGGCAGCAGTGACCAGCAGCTTTATGGGGTTCACATGTGAATAGTGCGAGACAGTGTGTGGGAGGAGGCACAGACGATGCAGCATACGATGTGATATGTGCACGCATACATGTGTGCGTGTGTCATTCTACAGAAATGGAGAATTGGATGAGGACACGGCTAAGGCATACCTCATAAAGGTTGTGGATCTGATGCTTGTCAACAAGTACAAAGATGCAGAGAGCGTTGTTAGACCTTGGTCAGTGCACTGCAAAGAAACTTCTCATGATTCTGTGTATGTACGTACGTGTGTAGATGAGTGTTAGCATTTGGGGTGAATTGAATGCTTGGGCGTACTTGTTCTGTTCATTACACAAGACACGCACCTAAATTTTCATGAACTTTAAAGATTGTCACAGACGGAGTACAAGTCACAGAAATGTGGTACATAAGTACGATACATGTTGTGGGGTTTGTCCACGTAGGTTGGATTCCAACATGTTCTGTGCAGTGGCTGGTGGGAGCATTCTCTTCTGCAGAGCAATGATGACATTTGACCGTGTGAGTTCACCTTGTCATGTGATCTTCACTCGACCATAGTATGATTACCTCATAATACAAATCATCATGTGACTGTCACATGACTTTCATGTGACCATCTATTGCTTGTCATGTTAGTGACCAGCCTTGAAGACTTATGCTGGTGTCCAATTGTAGGATGTGATTCAGGAAGCGTTGGCAAGCCTGAACAAAGCCATTGAGTTGTGCAACACACACAGACGCAAGCAAGGAGTGCTCCTGTCTGTGATGTCTGTGTTCCAGGGAAAGAAGCTCACCGATTATACACCAAGTGGGTTTCCACACCTGTAGTCTGCGTTGACTTTGTTCATGGGATGTACCGGCCCACTCACCGTGACACAATACATACTTATGTGATGTGTACAGAATCCATGTGGTATACGTACATACAGGTACAACAAGCATACAAACTAGTCCTAGTGTACGGCCCACATACGTATATATGTACATACATACATATGGACATACATGCATACATACGTATACGTAATACACACACACACACAGTACATGCTTAGTATGCTTAATATACATTGTACATACATACGTATGTATGCACATTCACAGTACACATTTAGTACACATGCATTAGCATGCAGTATACATTGAACACACACATTATGTCATATGTATGTATATTATGAGTACACACAGTGCACATTTAGCACATACGCAGTGTTTCCCCTAAAGAGGGGTAGGGGGCGCTGTGCTATCTTGGATAGCAAAACGTTCAACTTTAATGTAGTACACTAAAAGCTTGACAAAAAGCCAGAAACAACTAATTTCTAATAATAAACATATTGTCACTGGTAATAACCATACAATATGTTCAATAATATAGTTGTTCAGTTTGGATGAGTTGATCAATCAGTTTTTAGTTTTTTAGTTGTGTGTACCTGAAGAAGCCCAAGTGGGCGAAACGTTGTACAATTGAATGATTGTTGATGAAATTGTGACATGTGTTATCTGTCCAAAGATAAAACTTATCCAAATCGATCTAGCTTGTTGAAGAGTTTCTACAACTATAGTTGTTCGCTCCAGCAAATACCCACCTCTAATTGTAAAAAAACAGAG
>CAUJGJ010000467.1:0-5000 GCA_963170055.1 Halisarca cf. caerulea | reverse complement strand
GTTTGAAAGTTTGCTTTTCAGGTCAGTGTTAGCAAATCTCCTTTCATTGCTTGTGACGTGTGGTGCGTATGATGTGTAGTGTGGTGCTTGTGAAGTGTGGTGCGTATGATGTGAAGTGTGGTGCTTGTGAAGTGTGGTGCGTATGATGTGAAGTGTGGTGCTTGTGAAGTGTGGTGCGTATGATGTGAAGTGTGGTGCTTGTGAAGTGTGGTGCGTATGATGTGAAGTGTGGTGCTTGTGAAGTGTGGTGTGTATGATGTGTGTATGTGTTGCCCTAGTAGTAGCCAGGGCTATTGGTCCCCCAAATTTAGTTAAGATTGCTGATACTGATACTGTTGGACACTCTGTGGGGGGGGGGGGGAGGTTACCACTGCAATGCTTCTCATTGCCACACACTCATCATCATCATTGTCACACACGGTACAAACATCACCCGGAACCACCATCACCATCACTGTCACACACGGCACAAGCATCACCTGCACCACCATCACTGTCACACATGACACACTTCATAACCCCCACACCTAATGTACTTTCACTACCATATTTATTACACTTAAAACGAAGTTGATGATGACTGTTTGTTGCCATGGATACTGCTTCCAAGATTGTGCATTTCTCTGGACATGACCATGGTAGCTTAAACTGCACTGGGTTGGGATGTTGCCTAACAATCATTTAAATTGTGAATTGAAAAGGATGTCGCATTTACCTTGTTTTATCCATGCTACAAATCACCTTCTTCCTGTGTTTTGACTGGTGTGTGAACAATACTGAGCTGTGCATGCATGGAGTCGTGACAGGTGGGGGTGGTTGGAGGTGGGGTATGTGTTGTGCAATGCAGTCAAATGAATGTGAGGTAGCCCACCTGGTGTGAGTACATGTGAGTGATTGTGTACTCTATGTTAGCAGTATGGATATAAGGAAGATGAGCACACATACACGTGTGTTGGCCATATGTCTGTTAGGATGAAATGTGTGTGTTGGCCGTATGTCTGTTAGGATGAGATGTGTGTGTTGGCTGTATGTCTGAGGATGGAATGTGTGGGTATTCTCCATGTCATGTGATGAGTGATAGTCAGTGATTCCTATTCTCTCCTCCGACCTGTCAGCACATGGTGGTGTATTGTTAGAACCACCTTCGGGTGTTAAAGGTCAGCTTCTAGCTCTGAACCCCTGACAAGTTGTTCACATACCTTGTGTTGTCTCTTCCACTGGCAAACAAAGGTGACTTCCTCTCAAGTGGAAGAATTTCCTAAACATTGTTTGCATCCCTTTGATGCAACAAGGTGGCTGTGATGTGACAAGATGTTTGTGATGTGACAAGATGGCTGTGATGTGACAAGATGTTTGTGATGTGACAAGGTGGCTGTGATGTGATGGGTGGTGGTGATACATATGTCATATTGACATTGCTGGTGTACTCCTGTTTGGTAGGAGATTGTCATGGTTGCCAAGAGGTCGACATGGTAACCAGGAGTGGTATTTTGCCTTGATTTTTCACAACCCGGGCACAGGACACCATGACCTACCATCCCACATGCCTCCTGAACCTATTGGTAATTATGCAATTCCTGAGGAATTTGAGACTTGTTGTCATCTGAAGTGATCCTCTTTATGTCCTGTGCACAGGTTATGGGTATGGAATGGAATGCCCCGTATTGTGTCAGGCTGCGACGTACTCCTTCTTGGGAGGCAGTTCCTTCTGTGGTGCTTCTAACCGACTCGTTCCCCGCTTTTGTTTCATTCAGAGGTTATCTTGCTGTGACCCTATCCGTAACTTATCAGGATTGTTGTGTGAGGGATTGTGATAGACAACAGTGTGTGGATAGCTTGCGAATAAAGGCGGCCATTTTATATGTACCCCTTAATATTGTCTTTTGAAGGTACGATGTTTCCATGGTTACCTGCACTGTAGACACCCCAATATGGGGTTTAAATGCTTAAGATTCCATTGTTTACTGGGGCTTCACTCTCCTGGTGTCAGCACTGTCTTCCACAGAGTCAGTGTCACCCGGAGTTAAGTGTACTAATCTATTATGGAAACTCTCAGCTACAGTAGACAGTTGTATTGTATCTGTCAATGTATTCCTCTTGTGCATTCCTGTGTGTGCATTTGTATGTACTGTATGTATGTATTATGTGTGTATGCATAATTTTATGGAGCGTTGTGTAAGACTATACATCTTATGTGTACATACGTTTGTACAGTACATTTGTATGATTGTGTATGTATATACGTATGTGTATGTGTGTGTGTGTGTGTGTGTGTGTGTGTGTGTGTGTGCGCGCGCGCGTGTGTGTGTGTGGTATGATTTTAGTGTGTGATTTCTATCTTTTGTTGTTAGTAACAAGAGCCATGTCTGTACTTGGTCATTCAACCACTTGAGCTAACAAGCTGTTGTGACCACATCAGAGCTGCTATATTGAGCTCTAGTGGTATCACTAACTTCTATCTTACATACTTATATTCTGCCTTGATTTATGTTGGTGGCTAATTTTATGTGAACTTTATAATTTGATTTCTTCAACCAATTAACTTTAGTTACCTTAAATTTATGTTGATTTGGTGTTGTGCTCTGTGGTGAGGATCATGTGTACATGTCCCCTGTGGTTTCTCCAGTGGTCAAGGTCTTTTTGCTTGTAATCAACCTCAATTAGAGCTAAGTGGCCAATTTATTGCCTAGGTGTACTTTTGTGCCACACAAACATGTATGTGTGTGTGTGTGTGTGTGTGTGTGTGTGTGTGTGTGTGTGTGTATGTGTGTGTGTGTGTGTTGGTGTGTGGGTGTGTGGTGTGGGGGTATGGGTATATGTATATACATACATACATACGTACATACATACATATGTACATACATATGTACATATGTGTGTACAAGAGAGAAGCAGTGAGTGTAAGTAGGTACACATACGTACACATGTTGTATGCATGCATTGTAAGACTTTTCAAGATCATTTTCATCATTTTCACTGTACAGTAGAACCTCGCATATCCCCCCCCCCCCCCATAGTAGTGGCCACCTTGATCAACCACCCCCCCTAAGGGCAGTGTTTTCATAACAGGATGTTATTTTAGGATCATTGCTTGTGAATAACATTAATGACCAAGCTCCCGGATAGTGTGTAATGTATGCATGCATTGAAATGACTGGTAGAAACTCAGCACAGAGTTTGAAACAGACATCACTTTTCTCGTACGTTGACTGTAGCTGATTGTAGTATGTATGTACACATGCCATACAATTTTATGATGTATGTAATATGACATTGTATTAATGGAATAGAACCTACTTTCATAGTTAAGGGCACCCACTGGTCCCAAGCCGTCCGAATATGAGAGGTTCTACTCTATCATGTATTCTCCCGAGCCACCCACTAGTACTCTTTCCCGAGCCTCCCACTAGTACTCTTTCCCGAGCCGCCCACTAGTACTCTCTCCCGAGCCACCCACTAGTACTATTTCCCGAGCCGCCCACTAGTACTCTTTCCCGAGCCGCCCACTAGTACTCTTTCCCGAGCCGCCCACTAGTACTCTTTCCCGAGCCGCCCACTAGTACTCTCTCCCAAGTCGCCCACTGGTACTCCCTCAGCTTGCTGTGTGTTTCTGCTTGTGTGGGACTGTACAGCACTCTCCCAAAGTGTGTTCTCTCACGTGTCCAACCAACAAGTTCTCACAGATCATCTTCACCTTCAGATCGGGATTGAGCTATTCAGATGAGGAAATCACAATCTTGAAACTCATTGCTTACTTCTTTCAATATCCCTTCCTTTTCAAAATAAACGGATGCTTCATATGACTCATACAGACACATGAGTACATTCTACTTATGTATAGTAAGTGTTATTTCTTTCCTGGGTATGTGTTATTGTTTGTCCTTAGGAGATATGCACATGCATACATGTGTGTGTGTGTGTGTGTGTTTGTGTGTGTGTGTGTGTGTGTGTGTGTGTGTGTGTGTGTGTGTGTGTGTGTGTGTGTGTGTGCGTGCGTGTGTGTGTGCATACATGTGTGCATGTGTGTATATGCCTTGGCAATGGGGAAATTCCTAGTGATCTATTTTAGTATTTTGAGATATCTCCCTGCACTGGAAGTGGCTGTTAGAACTACAGAAACACACGCACACACACACACACACACACACACACACACACACACACACACACACACACAACTACATTTAATTCTTTGGGGTTCTGTGTGGCAGTATATACTCCTTGAGGTATGGTGGGGAAGGGGGAGTACCCAAAGTACCAGGAATTCTCACAGTATCCTTGTTAGGTGTGAACTGTTGTTGTTTGTGGATTCCTCCCATACACTGTGTTGAGATAGGTGGCATGAGGGGCACAGAGGGAGAGGAAGCAGCTTTCCCTAATTGTCATTTCCATCCTGTCCTGTTCCTTATTTGTCTCTACAGTGGTTGATAGTGCTTTGTAAGCACGTGGCAATTGGACATGCTGCCTTATGCTTGCTGTTGACCTCGTAGCATGTGTACCTACATGTGGATGTGGTCAGTTTGCATGTTAGTGCATGTAGTAAATGTTTTAATGGGTAAATGTATGTACGTATGTGCACAGCTGACTAGATATTTTCATCCACATTCTGTATTGTACCATAGATACTCCATCTATGTGTGTACTGGGGCTACAAGTAGCAGTTACATGCTTTGTGCATATTTGAGGTGAAGATTGATTGTATGAATGATTCATATTCAGCAGTAATGTTCCAGGAGTGTGTGCTGACCTGGAGTGTGTACCGACCAGGAGTGTGTTCTGACCAGGAGTGTGTGCTGACCAGGAGTGTGTACTAACCAGGAGTGTGTGCTGACCAGGAGTGTGTGCTAACCTGGAGTGTGTGCTGACCTGGAGTGTGTACTGACCAGGAGTGTGTTCTGACCAGGAGTGTGTGCTGACCAGGAGTGTGTGCTGACCAGGAGTGTGTGCTGACCAGGAGTGTGTGCTGACCAGGAGTGTGTGCTGACCTGGAGTGTGTGCTG
>CAUJGJ010000466.1:0-12500 GCA_963170055.1 Halisarca cf. caerulea | reverse complement strand
TCATGAAGAGCTTGTGGACATTGCTCAGGGCAATCCTAACCACGTGTTTGAAGTAGCAAGCTTTGACGAGTTGCTAGCAATAACCTCTGAACTGGGTGATATTGGGTGCAGTGAGTCATTGCAGTTGTTCATTGTAAAGCGACAATTCACATGTATATGATATACATATAATGAAATTCTACCATTATTATAAAGTATCCCATCAATATGTTGTAATATCATTGCTGTATGCCACAGGGCAATCCTAACCACGTGTTTGAAGTGGCCAGCTTTGACGAGTTGCTAGCAATAACCTCCGAACTGAGTGACATTGGATGCAGTGAGTCAATGTAGTTACTCATTGTAATGAGCCAATTCACATTATACATATAATAAAATTCAACCATTATTATTGAGTATCCCATCAATATGTTCCAATATCATTGCTGTATGCCATATCAATAAAACACCCAGTTCCATCACTTATTGCATGCATAAGACTTAGTACATTCAATAACAACATATGTGTGTGTTCTAGTGTCAATCTCAATGTACTGCTTTCTGCAAACCACATGCAGTCTGCATGCCAGTATGCAAAAGAGGAATGTGCATTTAACCATTAAACATCTGAATGTGATTGTCCACCTGGCTGGACAGGGGATGACTGTCTATGCTTATGACTATGCTGGTCGCTGGTAAGTCAAAAATGTAAAGTATAGAGACATTGCATATGTACGGTATAGGTAATTATACTTTTGCATGTTAATACTGTATGATTTTGTCTATTAGAATGCGAGCCTGAATATGGGCATGGAACTTGTAGAGACTAAAAATGTGTCTGCGATGACAAATGGGAATGACCAGACTGCAGCACCCCAGGTGAGAAGTATGAGTGGAAGTTGAAATTATATGCCATAATACTAATTATAATAATATTAGTAGTAATATGCAAAATTTCATTCATTTCTACATTGGATGAAGATGTAATCTTCATCGGTAGAACTGTATGTTCTTAGCTTATTTTTATTGTATTTTATAGTCTGTGATCCTGGCTGCGTTCATGGAACATGCAATCCTGATACACACAAATGTAAATGTGACAAAGGATGGAAAGGGGCTGACTGCAACACACTAAGTGAGCCAACAACTACTCAAAATATAGCATGTACAATACTTGGATTATTGATGAAATTAAGTACTTCAATTAATAAGAATTTGCCATTTTTATAATATGCATTTAGTATCAATATTGTTCGTCTGTTACTATGGTTAAGATATGAATGACACGTAATTGTTGACTATCATTCTCTCTGTAAGAGTAATACTGGATGTAAATGTATGCACTTGCATTTTAAAATAGTTATTGCGCTCACATATTATGGTGAGTATTCTTCAACATACAGTATATTTGAAATACCGTAGATTCTAGTTAAGAAGCGCATGTGCCTAATATATAATCTGGGTGGCAATACAGCATGCACTTAAATAAATACGTATATAGAATTGTGTGCATAGTAATAAGGATGTGTTTGTTTATATAGCACCGTGTATTACTAGGAGAAATAAGTATGAGCCTACTAGAAGTGTGCGCTTGTCACGGAGGTGCACTTCTCAAACCAAGACTACGGTATCTTGACATGGTTAAGCTTTTCAAATTGCTGTTTACGTTTAGTTTGTAAACCTCGTTGCATTCATGGAACATGCAATCCTGACTTCAAGTGTGATTGTGAAGACAAGTGGGAAGGAGAAGCCTGTAGCACCCCAAGTGAGTGGTTGTTTTCTAATCTAAGTATTTCTGCTTGGATAAGCTAGTAACTCTTGAAACTCATGAGCAATACCACGATTTAAGTTATCACTATTCTTTTCATTTGCAAGCAGCGTACAATCTTTATTATATTGTATTTGCTTTCATTTGTATGCAGTCTGTGAACCCCAATGCGTTCATGGAACATGCAGTGCTGATACACACATGACAAGTGGGAAGGAGCTGATAGCAACACACCCGGTAAGTGTGTGTGTGTGTGTGTGTGTGTGTGTGTGTGTGTGTGTGTGTGTGTGTGTGTGTGTGTGTGTGTGTGTGTGTGTTTATGTGGGTGCATGTGTGTGGGGGGTGCATGTGTGTGTGTGTGGGCGTGTGTTTTTGTGTGTGTTGTGTGTGTGTGCATGTGTGTGTGTGTTTGTGTGTGTGTGTTTGTGTGTGTGTGTGTGCGTGTGTGTGTATGTGTGTATGGTGTGTGTTGGTGCTACTTGTATGTGTTTACATTCATGCTACTTGTGTATGCGCGTGTGTGTATGTGTGTGTGTGTGCGTTGGTGATATACTTGTATGTGTGTGCGTTGGTGATATACGTACTTGTGTGTGCGTTCATGCTACTTGTGTGCATGTGTGTGTATGTGTGTGTGTGTGTTTGTGTGTATATATATATTAGTACGTGTGCATATGCATATGTGTGTGTGTGTGTGTATATTATATGTGTGAGCGCGCACGTGTGTGTGTGTGTGCATGTGTATTAATTTATATTATATGCAAGCATGAATGTGTATACTTATAATATTATATAATTATTATAATCCATTATTATTATATTATTTTTAATTTTTTATTATTATACACGTGCATGCATGTGTGTGTATGCATGTATGTGCATGTGTATGCATATTATAATAATACAATGTCATGTGCATGTGCGCATGCGTGTATGTGTGCTTGAAAGGGTGCATGTTTGTCTTCATGCACGCATATCTAGCTAGTAAGTATAATATCTATAACAAAAAGATACACAACTGCCAAATACGTTATTATTTAACTTTAAAAATTAAAATACTAGTATTTAGCTATTATATAAAAATATACAAGTATTAAAAACACACTCACTCTGGTCTGCAATTATATGTAATGTCACAACACATGCAGAATTTATTGCAGCTGCTCATTTAATGACATGTACTTTCTGGTATATACTACTTGACCGGACCATAAGCTGGACTATCAGTCATTGCAATGCCTTCATAAGTCTTCCCTCCTTGCACTTGATCATAGACATCTTCACGCTTTACAGGAGAACTTGTCTTAGATGTGTTCTTGTAACAGTGTCTTGTCAAGAAGAAGGCAACCACAACGCTTATGATGTTGGAAAGTATCAGTATAACAGACGGTACTACAGCTGCTACAACTGTTGGAATGATGATGGCACTTTGAGGTGTTGTACACACATTGCATTTAGCTGTAGAAGTAGAAAAGAAAAAAAGGACATCATGGAGGAGAGATTGGAGTATCAAAATCCAGCATACACTTCCACGATGGGTGTAAAAGTCTACTTATTCTCAAGACTTAGTAATACAGTATCTATATGAATGCACATTTTATACAAAAGGTTTAAAGAAATTTAATGACTTATAGCAAGGAAAACCTCTGCAAAATAGGCAGATTTGAACCCGAATGTGCACACTATGGAGAAGGTTATAGTACCACAAAATTCTGAATCACCTAGAGCAAAAGTGACTGTGTTTCCAGTACATCCTGGAGCACTTCCACAGTTGTTGGTCAGTAAGACTTTGTACTCATATTCTCTGTCACGACGCACACCTTGAATGGTACATGGATTGCTACTACACACTACACTCATACAACTCCCTTGAGGTGACACTTGACAGTAGGTGATGGTAGCAGACGTAATTTGTGAAGGACTACTTGTCCACGTAACATTAACACTATCACAAAGATCTCCTTCAACAACATTGATATCTCTGGGACACACAGGAATACCTGAGGGAGAGAGAGCAGAATATAGAGTATACTATAGATCATCGATATCTTTGAATATTCAAAACAGCAACTGCATGTAGTCAGGTAAGCGAAATAAGACTGCATGTCAGATAATTTAGAATAGTAACAATTTGAAAACACAGCATAACTGAAATTGTAGTAATGATACAGTACCATTTCTTGAGTACTAAAATAAATTACTTTTAGTTTTATATAGGATTTGGAAGCTGTGCACTCAAATATAAGCTATCATTGTGTTTGAAGCTTAGGAAATAATTTCATAATAACTAAGAAAGACTCATGACCATCATGATGTGATGCTGATGGACAGAGCTGAGATTGATGATTACGAAATGTCGTAATCATGTAGCTGCACTGACCTTTAGGGGGGATAGTTACACTGTTTATAGTACATCCAGTAGCACTTCCACAGTTGTTAGATGGAGTAACAGTGATGCTGTAGTTCAAACAAGGATCAAGTCCACTGATAGTACATGGACTGGTACATGTCACACTATTCCCACAGTTTGGTGATGATGTAGGACAGTAGGTGATTGTAGTGGATGTAACTGGAGGAGAGTTGAGAGGTTGTTGCCAGGTTACATTAGCACTGGTAAAATTAGCACTCCTAAAAGACGATAATGCTGATGGGCAGGAAGGTATATCTACAGAGATGAACATCATATGCACGCATTACATTGTTACAGATACAGCCTGTACATTAGAAGATGCGTAGGGGTGCTATACAGCTATACTTGAAATGATATGTGACACAATGAACATTCTGACCATGCACTGCGAGTGTCTAACTAAAGACTATTATATAGACTATTCTAACTGGTATATAGTAACATGTTGTGTCTTGGTACGTAGGACTTGAATGTGACATGTTTGGTGCTCAGTGTCAGTTGATTTAATAATGAGCTGAGTGACAGTGAAACTGTACATAATTATTATAGGTGTGTGTGCCTAGTAAATAACTACAGTACTACAATTATAGTAGAAATCAGGAGCATTTGACATGCAGAAGTGAGATGACAAGCGTGTGACTTCACCACTGAGCTAATACTGCATGACTTCAAACAGTCCAATGAGTGGTTATGATGGAAACAGCATTTGATCAGCTCACTTCATGTCTCGGCTCTGAGGACAATGAATGCATGGCACATTTCCATGTTGCTCTACAGTAACTGTGCATGGGTGAAAACACAGAGGAGCTATAGGTTTATTCATTAACAAACATCAGTTGCATGTGGGATATGTCCGTGATAATTGATAGGTGTAAAATTTACACCCATCTTTTGGAGGTTGTTCTCAACCTGGATGCATGGACCAGTGAAGAATCATTCAATACATTAATTTCTAAGAGAATATAATTATACTCCAATCAGATTCTTCAGTCACAACCATTTTTGAGGCTCTTTGGCCTTCGATGGTTGACTATGACCAATTTTTTTTCCTGACCCTGGGCCGACTCGAGACCAAAATTGATTACTAATAGGTGCAAAGCACGAGAACACCCAAGGATGGGTAAACAGGTAAAACGCTATACTAGAAGATTTACTAAAAAAATTCCATGCATATGCTCTAGTAGTTCCTTATAAAATCTGCATGCCATTGGATAATGGCAAAAAAGGCCTTAAGTACCAGTAAAAATTCCATGCCCACATTTTTGGACAAAGTCATTTACAATTTCCATGCATGCATGGAAAAGTTGGGTTTTGTGGGAAATTCCCAATAAGAAGTAAAGAAATCAATTTTCTCTCGGAGCTTCTGTGCATTGCACCCAGAAAGAAACTAAAATCCTGAAGACTAATAAGTTGGGTCACAAGTGAATGCGTGCTTAATCAACCAGATGTCTGAAAACGTCACTAAACATTGATTTGCCAATCATATATGTCCGAATAACTGTCAAAATTACGAGAAAACTGTGTGACTAATATTTTATAAGTGCCTGAAAACAAAACTATGGAAACTGAGGAGTGCCATATATCATGAAAAATGTGGACATGTTCATGTGGTATCATGCACGTACGGTAGTGGATCGTAAGAAGTATATGGCCAGGTTATCCCCCATGCACTTTAAAGGAAATGTCAGAGTTCCGAAGACCGTAATCCTTGAAAAGACTTGTTTTAGCAAAACCAGCTGTGTACCAAACATGCACATATGTACCTACCAACCTACCACATGCATGCATGGTGCTAATACCATGATTGCATAACATTGCTATAAGTGTAATAAGGCACTAAAGCAATGAAGTGTACAAACTTTATACAAAGGCACTACAAACTAGTCTTTTGCTATGTACACGACAATCATCTTTAGCACTTACCTGCACACACATTCCATTTACTTGTAAAAATTGAAGTTTTCACATATACATGTACGTACACCACACACACACACACACACACACACACACACACACACACACACACATGCACACACATGCACATGCACACACACATACACACACACACACACACAACACACACACATGCACACCCATACACAAACACAAAAACACTATTTGGTACTTAAAGACAAATTGAATAAAGAAAACAAAGAAAACACAACAATACATATAATATATATACAGATCAAAGTTATCAAAACCCAGGAACAGCCTAATATTTCATATGGAGTGAAAGACTGAATTAATGGGTCAAGGAAATTAACGCAAAATTGTAATGATGCTAAGACAAACTTAGCAGTATACCCACTATAGGAAATATTACAGCAAACGCTAATTTAAAAAGCAGAGATCTCTTCCACTGCTTTTTTCAATGACATTTTCTCAAACAGAGCTAACTTTCTAGGTTAAGTCACATGTCGTCACATATTCCACGAATATCTTTCCTGTAAATTCATGTATACATCCCGCTTGCGGATGATATATCATCATCAAAACTAATTATAGGTATGTGACAATCCCACACATTGCCCATGATTCTAATGATTCATTGAGTAAGGCCAGATAACGTTGTGCTTTTGGCTGAAATTAGGACAAAACACCTGACTCATGCAGAAAGGCAAAAGATCACTTACCAATGGACACAGTTGCCATTCCCTGGACACTACCACCAATAAATTCATGACACTGAACAGTTCCTTCATTGTCTGCTGCAGTAAACCCAGTGATAGTGATGTTAGAGATTAGAGGGTCACCTGTGTCAATATTAGTGATCCTGTTACTGCTGGCTGCTCCATGTCCAGTGGTGCCCACAAAACTTATCCCACTCAATCCAGTGATAGTCCACAAAGCTCCTGTACCAGTACTACAAATGAATGACTGATGACTCCCACAATCCAGAAAGACCGTGCCACTTGGGATAAGAGTCCCTGGGAAATAAATCACATCAGTTAGTCTGGTGTAGCTCAGACCAAATATTGCACGGTCATTTTGGGGGACTGATGCCACCAGGCATGGCAATCATGGGTCTGGCTACGCGGGACTAGTTTAAAGTATCGTACAGGATTACAACCAAACGTTATTAGTTACTGTATTATTATTTTGCCAAATGCATCAATTTATGACAAGGTGGGTGGGGTTTCTTATATATCTTTGGAAGGACGAATATCAATATACATAATATATTATACATAAAGACATCTTCATGATCAATTATAATGAAAATGAATTATGGGATCTTTGTATGATGTCATGTACGTATATATATATATATATATATATATATATATATATATATATATATATATATATATATATGTATATATACATGTATATATATATATATATATATATATATATATATATATATATGTATATATATATATATGTATATGTATATCAGATTCTATATCTATCTATCTATCTATCTATCTATATATCTACCTATCTATCTATCTTTCTATCTATATATACATATATATATTATATAGTGGAATCCACTTCGCACAAATTTGTTTAATATGAAATTTAAATTTAGTTAACATGAAATCAAAAAAATGGCCCCTGCAATGCCCTTGCAAGTATTTCTGCATGTTTGTTTTGATAGCATGAGATTCTCAGACTGCTAATCTGAACACTTTTCATCAGTCCCTTGAGTTTCGTGTTAAGTTGGTTCCACTGCAATAATGTAGATCAAGCTATAGTGTTTAAAAAGAGGCTGTGTGCTGTTCGATGAAGTACAGGGATTGGTATGCATGTTTGCAGACATCTGAGAGGTGTCTTTTCCACAGGGTACTATCAGCAATGACTCCGAGGTCTCTTTGTTATATGATTAGGGGAGAAGGTGGCCAAAGGCCGCCTTCACCCCTAGTTCGGGTGGCGGGTGCAACCCTTAATTATATCAAGTAAAGAGGTTGTGTTCAGTGAATTCATCCAATTATTGAGTGTAATTTCCATAATAAGAGTAAGCCCACCCACATACACACTCACACACTCACACACACACGTACGTGCGCACACACACATACACACACACACACACACACACACACACACACAGGCACAAACCACACACACACACATGCATGCACACACACACACATACACACACAGGCAGGCACACACACACACACACACACACACACACACACACACACACACACACACACACACACAATGCACACACACACACACACACACACACACACACACACACACACACACACACACACACACACACACACATGAGTCCTTCATAAGCTTCAAACCATTGCTATACAAAACACAAAATGTTTTCGAAATGGTCTATTGATTTCGTTGGTGGCCAACTTAGCTTTCATTCTCAGAGGATAAATCTTCCACTATATAGCCAACAACACTCACCAACTATTGGTGCACACATACACACACACACACACACACACCCAACACACACACACACACACACACACACACACACACACACCTACACACACACACATACACATACACACACACACACACATACACACACACAAAAATCCTGTATTAATTTCAAACCATTGCTAGCGATGCCCAAATATTTTTATATGGCCGATTCATTTCATTGGTTGCCATCTCTGCTCTTGTTCTGAGAGAATGAATCTTCTGCTATATATAGCCAACAACACTCATCAACTATTGGTGCACACACACACATGTACAGAACACATACAAACACACACACACACACACACACACACACACACACACACACACACACACAGAGGCACTCACCATAGGCGTAGGAACAGGGGTGGGCCTGGGGGGCCCTGCCCCCCTCACATTTAGTGAGTAGGGTCCATAATCATACACGTGTCTAACATATTGCTGTACAAAATGCTTCATCTACAGAACCTTTGGCCCCCTCATTATATGTATGAGTGTTCGAACCTACGCCCCTGCACACACCCACACACACACACACACACACACACACACACACACCATAGATCACACACCATATCTATAGATCACACATACACACACACACACACACACATACACACACACACACACACACACACACACACATGCACACATGCATGCATGCACGCAAACACACGCACACACACACACACACACATGCACACACGCACGCACGCATACACACATACACACACACACACACACACACACACACACACACACACACACACACACACACACACACACACATGCATGCACACTCATATTATGTGCACAAATACACACAGACACACCAATTTTATCACATGCACATACAAACTGCAAAGGAATCCTGCACATGTATGTTCCAAAAATAAATATGTAACAGGATTCTTCATAGTATATCTATGGTATTTAGCAGCATAATGGACACACATACAAACATGTGCTGTACACACATATTATATGCACACACAGACACACCAATTTTGTCACACATACAAACTACAAAGGATTCCGCACATGCATGTTCCCAAAATAAATATCTAACAGGATTATATAGACGTATTTCGCTAGTCTCATACCCAGACCATCACTTGGGTGCCGCCATTTTATGCCGCCCTTGTCGGGCAGAATAAAATGGCAGCCGGCGGGAGGGTCTAGGTATCAGACTAGTGTTTCACAGCATAATAGTGTTTCACAGCGGATTTCCTGTCGACGAATTTTGACAGGAAATCCGTATACTTACTACGGGAAACATTTTTCTGTTGAACATGTCTTCGCATGTTCATATGGAAGATACCCTTCTCGCAGACACAATGCCATTCGAGACACAACTGCAGACCTGATGCGAGAACTGTGTCATGATGTAAAGGTAGAGCCACAGAACCTCAATATCTGATGACAATGCTCGACTGGACATCAAGGCCCGAGGATTTTAGGGAGGACCATTTGAGAGTGCATTTTTTGACGCAAGGGTTTTCAACCCCATTGCACCGTCCAACATGAAATCCTCCATTGAATCCACATTCCGTAAACATGAAAATGAGAAGAAGCGGGCTTATCATCAAAGAGTTCTTGAGGTAGAACATGGGTCTTTTTACACCCATTGTTCTTTCAGAATCTGCCTCGGGTGGTATGGGTAGACTTGCCTCTACTACTTAGTCCAGGCTGGCCAGACTCATTGCCGAGAAGCGGGGCATCACATATGGTCAATGCATGGACTGGCTCAGATGCATGTTATCTTTTAGCCTCCTGCATTCAGCGATCATGTGTCTCTGAGGATCTCGGCTTAAGGAGATGTGCCTCTTATTACATCAGAGGCCAAAATCGCTCACTAACTGAACTCTGTGCATGTGGTTGTATTGTATTAATCTTACGTTCTTAATATTGTTGCTCTTCATATAGTATGTCCAGTGTTCTCCCCAGCAATACTCAAGCATAGCGCTCCGCTATCCCTTAAAAGTAGAGCGCTATGCCTTCACATAGCCGCTATTCCTTAAACTGGGAGCGCTATGTCTTCCATTTCTACAGGTTCCTAATAATTGTTTCCTGTCAGTGAAGCCACACTAGTGAACCAATTTAGTCCTTTGTGGTGAAGCCATCCAGGTGATACATTTGTCACCTTTAGCACTGTTGGTCTGTCGTTGCAGCATGCATTGAGGACTAAAATCATACTGTGGATTGCAGCATAAGCTTCATACTACAAAACCAATAGCCCTTATCTGTTAACTGGGGAAGGGGGGGGGGGGGGGGGGGGGGGGGGGGGGGAGTAGGAGCACTATGCCTTCAAAAAATCCTGGGGAGAACCCTGTATGTCGTTGTTGATATGTGTCATATTGAGTATGTTAGCATTTTCTATTATATTGTTTAAAAATGATAATTAAAACCGCAAAGATATCATTGTGCACGAACATGGCTGTTGACATCCTTTTTGCCACCGATGCCGCTTTATTTTCCAACGCGTAAATCATTCCGCCTAGATAGGGACACTAACCAAGTTTATTTTGGAACATTCGCTGTAGTCAGACAGTACTCGCATCTTATTTCTAGGAGGAGTTAGCGAACAACCGTTTCGAAGGTAAAAGTCACAATTCCTGTCAGGATTCGTCCGTACAACAAATATGGTGGCTCGTAGGCTTGTACGGGCTATTTTCGAAATTTCGCCATTTCGCAAGTAAAAGTGAGGAGGAGCCTTAAAGTCTCTTTCCAAATCCTACAGTTGACGATTCTGAACAGTCGTCCGCCGGTCGCAGCGCGCGTCAGTGAACTGCGAACAAAATACTTCTAGAGTAATGTGGGGAGTTATGGGACACCTAAGGGTCTTTCATTGTAGAGAAGCAAGAGTTGAAGTTGAAGAATAATTTACTAGCATTCCAGTTAGGGCCATATATTATCTATAATTGAACATAGAATCCAATGACTCACATTGCATATAAGCGAAGATATAAAGAGTTCTTCAGGGACACTTGGGTAGGCCATTATTGGCCACGAAGCCTAATAATGGCCGCTCTTCACACACAGGGCTCTGTCTCATGTCATCAATTAATTTCATTTATTTTTTTCCTAGCATGGAAAACAGCATGTTTTTAGCTTTTTGATGATGTATTTTTAATTTATGTTTTTTGTTATATTTTGTGCTATCATCACTACTTTGAAATTGAGCACTGATTTCTTAGCTTCTTCAAGACATGTTTAAGGTAGGAATACAGTAGTTGGTAACTTGTGTGCGTTTACACTGTCACAGCCACCGAGTTGATTGCAATTGGATGATGTGATCAACAGATGGCAAACGAACCTGCACAGCAATTTTGGAATTTTGCGCACACTTCCTGATGCCACTGTTCAAGCTATTACGTAATGGCTAAAAATTGCCTCCGTCCCGTAATACCTACCCTACTCTATTATAATAAGATACTTGTGGGATAGGGGTGTCGTCTATAGGGTAGGTGGAGGGATTACCAGGTGTACGTGTGTGTGTGTGTGTGTGTGTGTGTGTGTGTGTGTGTGTGTGTGTGTGTGTGTGTGTGTGTGTGTGTGCATGTGTGTGCATGTGTGTGTGTGAGTTCAATTGGATTTGAGGTAACATTTGTGGGGATTTAGGCATAGCTTCCAATTTTTGCACTATGCAACTACTGCATCTAGTACGTAATACTATGTCTATCGCAGGAGCTATAGGCCATTGATTGTAGAAGTTTCGAGTCATCGGCAAAAAGGTAAAGTGATGAGTGGTTTACTAATGGGAAATCATTTAATATGTAAATAAGAAACAGACATGCAGTGGACCGAGCAATCCCCCTTGAGGAACTTTAGAGATTACTGGTAACTATAGGTTACTTAAGAGGTTGGATTTTGTCACATATCTCCTCCTAGTCATCCTTAGTCTAGCCGCTAGCCCCGTACTTCTCCTGTGTAAAA
>CAUJGJ010000465.1:84400-115400 GCA_963170055.1 Halisarca cf. caerulea | reverse complement strand
TAACTAATGGAATAATTTTAATGGGATATTAAACAACTGATGAAAATGACATGATAATAATAATTAATATGATCATGCATAAAAATTTAATCATAGCTTGTACTGAGAATAGGATGATAACGATGAAGAGTACAAAACTATAAAAACATATAGCACCACAAGCAGTGCACAGTCACAGGAATCGCACATAACGTCCAATCACTGTGGTACCACATGGAGCTGGGATTAAGAGCGAAGATACTTCAAATGATTGTCTTTATCCTCAGGAAAAATTGCATTGTAAAAATCTATTTCATTCTTCCATGACACAAGCAATTCCACAAGAGTTTGCCTGGGGACGCTGGATAAGAAACAAGAAGAAGGCATGCACCCACACTGTGTGTGTGTGTGTGTGTGTGTGTGTGTGTGTGTTTGTGTGTATGTGTGTGTGTGTGTGTGTGTGTGTGTGTGTGTGTGTGTGTGTGTGTGTGTGTGTGTGTGTGTGTGTGTGTGTGTGTGTGTGTGTGTGTGTGTGTGTGTGTGTGCTTGTTTGTGTATATGTCATGCAGGGTTTCTTTCAGGATGGTCAATAGCAAAGTATAGTGATGTAGAGGGGGGGGGGGGTAGATATGTATACATGTGGAATTTTAGTGGTCTATTCTGGAGAGGTTTGGGGGAATGCTCTTCCATGGAAATTTTTAGTTTGAGGCCTCATCAGTTGGTATCTCAGGCCATTTCAGGCCCCTTAAAGCCGTTTGTTCTGAATACAGTACACAGATCAGTTTGTTGCAATTGTGCATGTGTGCTACAGCTAGGATAAAGGTTTCAAGGGGGTAGGGGAGATACCCACTTTGACCCTAAACTGATCTTGTTCTGGGTGCCACTTACAGTAGCTTCTGGCTGAAGGTTCCCCAGGTTAAATAAGAATACCCTATACCCTATACCCCCCCCCCCCAAAAAAAAAAAGAAATCCTGGTGTGTGTACATATGTGTGTGTACGTGGGAATTAGTGCTCTGATGTGTGTACTAAGACACCATCAAACACAACCTGAAATTGCCTATAACACAACTTACAAGTCAATTCCAAGTCTACATACAAATGTGTACTACTTGCATGGGTGTTATATTTTTAGTAGAATGCTAGATTATATAATAGTTGCGACTCTTCAATCTGGCCATATTCATTCCATTAAAGATGCTGGATTTAAAGAGGGTGCTGGATTAACAATATTTTTACACTGCACTGTGTACATTGGGTACACATCTCAACTGGCTGGATAGCAAGAATCACTAAAGGCCATATTAAAGAACCACGACTGTATACTCTATATGGCACAAAAGATATGAGAGAGTACACATTTAAGAAATGAATGCAATATGTAAAAGCTGCACCCAGCAAAACACCCGGCACCAACACTGGGACATGTAATAGACTGCGCGTGTATGTGGTCAGGGAGAGACTTTTCACAACATTTGCAGATTACATATTATACGTACGTACATACATAGAGTCAACATACGTATGTACATAGAGTCAACATACGTACGTATTACATAGACTCTGAGTCAACATACGTACATACAGTAGAACCTTGCAATAAGACCACCCCGGAAATAAGACCACCTCAGAATTAAGACCACTTTGTTGCAGTCCGGAATTTCTCCTACAGTATTACATGGAAATTAGTTTCACAATAAAGACCACATGCATTTTATCTTCTGGATGTCAAAATCTCACAATTAAGACCACTTATTTGTGGATACTGCTGTATTCTGTGGACATTAGGCTCTGAAATGACGACATCAGTAGAAAGAGATGGTAAACTTGGGGTCACTTTTTTAGCATCGTAATGGAGAAACAATAAAAGAGGTGTGATGGTACAATTTTTCTACAGTTTTATTGCCTTATGTGCATCCTGTGTCTATGGAAAGACTTCTGGATGTGCCATGCTATTCTGGGTGGTACTTTCAGAAATAAGACCACTTCAAAATTAAGACCACTTACAACGGTCCCAAGGGTGGTCATATTTGTGAGGTTCTACTGTACATAGAGTCAACATACATACATACAGAGTCAACATACGTATGTACATAGAGTCAACATACGTACATACATGGAGTCAACATACGTACGTACATAGAGTCAACGTACGCACATAGAGTCAACATATGTACGTACGTACGCACACAGAGTCAACATATGTACATAGAGTCAACATATGTACATAGAGTCAACATATGTACGTACATAGAGTCAACATACGTACGTACATAGAGTCAACAAACGTATGTACATAGAGTCAACATACGTACGTACATAGAGTCAATGTACGTATGTACATAGAGTCAACATATGTACATACATGGAATCAACATACGTACATACATGGAGTTAACATACGTACGTATGTAAATAGAGTCAACATACGTATGTACGTACATAGAGTCAACATACGTACATACATGGAGTCAACATACATATGTACATCGAGTCAACATACGTACATACATGGAGTCAACATACGTATGTATGTACACACATACACTCTCAAACAAATTTCTTCTTACTTTTCCAATGACAAATGAGAAGGAGGGTGAGGTGTGTTTTGCCGAATGTCAGACAATAATTTCTCCCTTTCAGACTCCTTATACGTTCCGTAGAACAGGTCCATCAAATCTGAAGTAGGTAAGCTTGGATGCTGCTCCGTATTGAGATAGTAATGGTGGGGGATTTCGAGCTTGTCCATTACTTGGAAGGCGTCATCAGGAAGGTACTTGAAATTGGTGAAAAGATCGTAGTTTATAGAGCATGGCTGACACAAGTGAATAAACGGCCGATAGTGTTCATTGAGTGCTCTGCATTTGGAAAGTCAATGAAGGATGAGATTATGATGAGTAAAACACACACACACACACACACACACACACACACACACACACACACACACACACACACATACACACACACACACACACACACACAGTGTTAGAAATAATGGTCAACATTCAGGCATTATCCGACCATTTTGACATTATGCCCGACCTGAAAAAGTTTGGGTCAGACATTTGGCTGAGCACACCTCATGTTCAGTTCACACACACAGTGCTGTTACGAAGTTATCTGTACTGAGGATGTCTACTTATGCTTTCATTACAGCACACACCTGCTGTGCTCCAAAAATATGTCCAAACAAACCTGAAATTGTCTGACCTAAAACGATTATGCAAGGACATTCGTCCATCCGCCATTTGTGCCTTATTTTTAACACTATACACACACACACACACACACACACACAAACACACACACACACACACACACACACACAAACAAACACACTTATACATATACACATCATACACTCACAACATACAGAGGAGGGGTGTAGGTTAAAAATTGCAGAAATGATTGAAATTTTGGACAAATCTCTCCCTTCCCATCTCTAATCGAAACCTTGTAAGCCTCTGGCTCATACTTCTGCAACATAAAGAAAGTCTCCTTCGAAGGGAATGACTTTGAAGGTTTAGTTCCTTCTGGCAGAGGTACCTAGACAAGACAGCAAGTCAAAGTGAGATAGTTACTCAAAGGTTTGAGCTTGGTTAGATATACAAAGTGTCATAAAAAGACCAATAGAACAGCATGCATAGTACCAGTATGTTTATGTACACTGTAAATAGAGGGCATCTTGGATACACTGTGGCTTTGGCAGTACAGTGTTGGCAGCACTTTCCAAGTAATGGTGGTGGGTTATGTCTGATGTTGGACTTGTTGCAAGTTTGTGTGTGTGTGTGTGTGTGTGTGTGTGTGTGTGTGTGTGTGTGTGTGTGTGTGTGTGTGTGTGTGTGTGTGTGTGCATGCTTGTGTGTGTGCATGTGTGGAAATAATAACAAAGGTGTTCAAATTATTTGGTGAAATATTTCTGTTTCACTTGTACACATACATACATTTGTATGTACGTACATACATACACATGAATGTACCTTATTTCGATACGCTGAAATGATTCTTTCCAGAGGATTCCTGAGCATCGTGAACTTGAAGTACTCCTTCAATCTCCACTCTTGTTCACTACGTTTCAGATACATAAGTTTCTTGGCTTGTCTCAAGATGTCTTCCGGCGGTCGGATCGTGGACTCAGTTGGTGGGAGGATTCCATTCAGGACTACAAACATTCTCTTCCAGTTGGAGCACCCAACTGCATAAACACATGATACATGAACTGTACATAATACACACACACACACACACACACACACACACACACACACACACACACACACACACACACACACACACACACACACAAACAAACACACACACACATACACACACACACACACACACACACACACACACACACACACACACAGTAACAGAGGTTCATATAGGGGGTACTCCTCCTTAGAATTTCATCATAGCTGTAACCCACATGCACAATTGCAACAGACTGATGTGTGCACTGTTTCAGAAACTGCTTTAAGGTGCCTAAACGGACACAGATGCCACCTGATGAGGCCTAAAACGAAAATTACCCCGGGAGAGCATACGCCAAACTCCCCTAGTATAGACCACTATGATTCTACATGCGTACTGTATACAGTATAAGTACTTTGTAATGTCCCTTCTTGATCATTATCCTGAAAGAAACCCTGCACACAAACACACACACACACACACACACACACATACACACACACACACACACACACACACACACACACACACACACACACACACACACACACGTTACCAACCTTTAGGGACATAACAAAATATAATTTTCTTCTTATCATCATAAAGCAGATGCTTGCTGACTTCCAACTGCGAGAACTCAACATGTGGGCTAGCGCTGTTGTGGCTACCACAGTATTCCTCAAGTGCCTTCTTTTGTTGCTACAAACACATACAGTAGATTCTGCTTAACATAAACAAGTTTCTGAGCCCTGTTTGGTTTGCTGTAGTACTGTACATGTATTACTATATTGTTTAAAGAGTGTATAAAAACCATTTAAAAATGGTAAAAGGATGTAGGATTGACACAGGACCGTGCAAGAAGGCCTTATCAAAAAAGGATCCTCCAAAAACACTTAGAACAAGGGTGAGCTGCAAAACAGGTACAGGGCTAGATGGGCAAAGGGCAAGACAGGCATAGAGTTAGACGAGCATAGAGCTACACATACATGAGGCTAGACGGGCATAGGGCTAGAAAGAGTTTAATTGGACTGAGTGTACACTGTGTAAATTCCCACATCCCTCATGTGCAGCACATTATACGCATATGCTGTGGGATGTAGGAATTTGCACAGTGTACATTCACTCCAATTAAACTCTGTCTAGCCCTATGCCCGTCTAGCCTCATGTGTGTGTAGCCCTATGCTCGTCAGCCTCATGTACGTATGTGTAGCCCTATGCTCGTCTAGCCCTATGTCTGTCTTGCCCTTTGCCCATCTAGCCATGTACCTGTTTTGCTACTCACCCTTGTTCCAAGTGTTTTTGGAGGATCCTTTTTCATAAGGCCTTTTTGCACAGTCCTGTGTCAATCCTACAGCCTTTTACCATTTTTAAATAGTTTTTATACACTCTTGTTCGTGCGATTTTTCCTTTAACAAACAGTTGTTCGAATAGAGTCTGTTAAAGCATAGATACCCAAACCCCTGTGGTTAAAGGTCTCCACTGCAGTTGAGTTGAGAAGGAACATAATTGAGTTTTGTAAGATAAGAAGCTAAAATTATGCAGCTACCTGACTAAAATCAATGTACCCACGTAGAAACAAAGGCTCAAACAAAAGAGCGCTGAAGTCGATCGCGACGATCGTCGAACCAGAGAAGGCTTTGCCTTGTGTACGTACATGTACGCCTAGTCTTGCGTAGCCATTCCGGTAATCCGAAAATGGCTGATCCAGCAAATGTATGGGATTTGCCTATTAAATTTTGTGTAGGTGTGGCTTCATAACCTACAAAAGGCACTTCGCGCTAACAATCGGAGCTTACTGGCGAAAGATGAGACCTCTGGACCCTTCGTGGCGACCTGTAGCTCAGTTCGAAAAAACGACGAGAAGAAGAAGAACAATAATCTTAAAATGCTATGGTGTTGCGGACCCATACCTCGGCGAGTGTACTTCGCATTTCTTCAAAGAGATAGCTTTACGAAGCTTTTAAACTACTTTTCTTTGTAGCTGGTATGTCAAAATGTACCAAAATCTACTTTTGAAAACTATGGAGTCACCATACTGTTAGTTTTTTGGTGAAAACAAATTTTCGCTAATGTATGGCGGCCATGTTTTTCCGTGTCAATCCTACATATGGGAGTACTACCGTACTCCATAATAAGAACTTATGATAATAAGAACTGATTTTGTAAGTCCCCTAAACTTTGTTTAAATGAGGTTAGTTCATCATGTATCATGGGAGAGCAAATCTACTTCATTGCTACAGCAGTGTATTATATGTATGTAAATATAAAGATACAAGGTACGTATATACATACATGTGTCATGGTGTGGGGGCAAAAGTTGGGTGGATCAAAGAGTACCGCGGGCTTACATCCATGATGTAGCCCTGCTACTCTGATGTAGCCCAGGTCAAGGTTCTTGTCAATCTCCTGCCAGCCAAAACCCATTTATGCCTCATTAATTAATAGTTGTAAATTGTCACATTTTGCAGTGTTTTGCTTCACCATGACACATAATACAGTCAAACTTTGTTAGTAAGTACTCCTGGATAGTGAGTACTCATTGCTCTCTCCCTACCTCATGCAACACCATTGAAAGCACCTTGGATAGTAAGTACCTCTGATAGTGAGTACTAATTTTTCCTTCCCTTAGGGGTACTTACTATCCAAGTTCTACTGTAGTTGTATCCTGCCTTGGTGTGCTACAGCAGCATAAAGTGTAAATTAATTGATTATTTTACTTCATTGATTTTTTAAATTAATTAATTGATCAATTAATTAGCACTTTATGGCTGCTATAGCACACCAAGGCAGGATACAACTATTACATACGTACGTACATTGGGCCACATTTCAAAACATAACCTTGAAAATTAGGAACAATCATTTTATATCCAAGCAATACCATTTTCAGTATTATAATACTGTATCTTCCCTAAATTTTGGCAGAGATAAATTTCAGGTCCATGTTGGCCATTAGAGATACAATGGTTATAACTGAAAGCGCAACAAAAATAGAGAAATATGACAACAAATTAGGGATGGCGGATTCTCACAATGGGTTAATTCTTGTCATGGTCATCATGTGTATATTTACCAGTGGGAGGTCAAAGTTGTTACTGCATTTTCTTCAGACATTAATATATATATATATATATATATATATATATATATATATATATATATATATATACGTACATAACATACTACAAGGTACGCACACACGTCTGTGTTCGTTCTTAAATATTACTGACTTTTGAGCAAATAACCCGAACGCCCACAGAACTAACACTACCCCGTGTGTCAATAGCTAGCAAATAGCACAGAATGAGGCATACAGTCCGATAAGGATCAAGATATGCTTTATCTTTCCAGCTGACAAAAATATTGAGTCAAAGGCTAGAAATTATGGAAAATTAGTTTCCATCAACAACTAGCTTTCCATAATATCTAGAATTAGAGTATAGCCTGGTCGACCTTGTTTGGTCGGGTGGCCCAAAATAATGAGGGAATGCATGGTATCATACTATCCTGTTAGGGTATTGCAAAAGGTTGGGATTAGTAGACTACTGTAGTGTGTATGTACATTGGGGACCTGAAAGTAAAGTGGAACGTTGTTAAGACAACAATGCTTGAGGCCATATTCTGTCTAACACAGACGTAGCAGAATTAGCAGCATCAAAAGCCTTTAATGCACCTTCACACACACTCACATACACCCTCTTTGCCCACAAACCTTCATCCTGTCTTCTAACGATGTCTTCCTAGCTTGTAATGTCTGATTAGGTGAAGCTTTATACTCTAATAAGAGGAAAAACATTGAAACACACATTCTCACACACTCAGAATAGACTGATATACGTATGTATGTATGAACATACACGAAGAAGTCATTAGTGTGTAGTGAAAGGAATGTATTTCTGTACATATGTAAGTACGTATGCAAGAAGGCATCACGCATGTAACTTCATCTGTATGTGTGTGTGTGTGTGTGTGTGTGTGTGTGTGTGTGTGTGTGTGTGTGTGTGTGTGTGTGTGTATGTGTGTGTGTGTTGTGTGTGTGTGTGTGTGTATGTGCGTGTGTGTATATATCAGAAAGTACAGTGCTGATGACTTCAGGCTTCGTCCTTGGTCAATTAGCACTGTATTTCTACTACAGCACATGTGGACAGGATGTACGTAACTAATGCATACATACTACAATGTCAAAGGCAAGTACGTATGTATAATATCAGTGTTCTCCCCAGAAACAAATCAAGGGATATAGTGTGTCGCGTGCTACCGCACATCTATGTGTGCGAAAAGGCCACCTTCACAGTTCACGGTGGACATTAGCACAAGACAAATTGCTGCCAGCTTGCTGAGGTTGGGAAAGAGTCATTGTGTGCATTCTGCCCATGAGCTTACATGGTGACAGTTGCACATGGCCAATCATCACTTGTTTGGCTTCATTTAATTATCACTTCTTAATACTATTACTATACGGTATTACAATAGTAATGTATGTATAATCTAAATCCTGTACTTCTGTGACTTTGCTAGGTAAACACACAGGATATTGGAAGGCTTCTATTAGTTTTGAAGGCGTATTGGCCGACATGCCTTCAGCGAGGAAGACATATTGGGCCGATATGCCTTAATGTACGTAGGGAGAACCCTGATGTATATACGCATTTACAACATTAACCTACAACATTATGGGGTATAAGTACAAGTGTGTACGTATGTATGTATGTATATTTGTACATAACTGTTCTGTACACATGTACATACATACATACAGTATATTCAAAATTATCAACCTGTTACTACTGCATCTCCCAAGAACATGATGAAGTCTGTGCAAGACTTAGCATAAATACCGTGCTCTCTCTAAAAATTCGTCACACCTAATGCAACAAAAAAATTGTCTTTCTATTAGAATAGAACAGGAGTTCCCTAAATTGTTCAACCTGACGAAAATATAGAATTTTTAGATGAAAATTAGAATATCCCGAAACTTTAAAAAAGCTATTCTCGAATCCTATAATTCCAGCTTTTAGTGATGGGAGGTACGCCATTTTGACATTCTCGTGTACTTGGACAAACAAAAATCCGCAAAGAAAGCCCAAACAAGCACAAGTGGTGTGCATTTCTTCTTTCAAGACGAAGAAATTATGGCAATTGCTTGTGTTTAGTGAGAATCTGTGTCTACAAGAACAAAATCAACTTGTTCTAGGAGATTTTCACGAGCAAATTCGTCGAGCACTGCGGGAAGATGACAAATCATTAGATCACTTCCGGTACATGACGAAAATTAGAGTCACATGATGGAAATTAGAATGGCTGCTAATTCAACAGGTTTAGGATGTAAATAAACCAAAGATTTAAATGTGACGAAAATTACAATGACAATCTTTTAGAGAGAATATGGTATGTGTGACTCTACTTTGACTCAATCGGCAACGCTTGCTCATCGAGCAATGCTTCTTTTTTCATTAACTACGTACGTATGTATGAACGTATGCAAATGTACATGTATTGTGTGGAGTAAAGGGAACTGACACTACTTATGAGTTTTAACTTTTAACCTTTGGCTTTCTCTAACAATTGGTCCATTGTTTTGGAATCCGGCTTCCATTTTAGACGAGATTTCAACATCAACCGAAATGTCTCCAGATAGTAAGCCCTGTACTTCTTCCTCAAAGCTGGAGAAGAAGCAAGAAGCAGAGGAAATTGAGATAATGACTGATGTCAATGTAAAATACTCTGAATGATACATGTATAGACACATACATACAGTCAGACCTCACTTATCTGCACACATCTGTTCTGGATGAAAGAGCAGATAATTGAAACAAGGGAACCGGATAAATGAGGAGCAGTAGCATGGTGTACAGTAGGATTATTGCAGATTTGTACCAATAAAAACTGCTGCGGAAAACAAGGGAACTGGATATCTGAGGAGCGGATAAGTGAGGTCTCACTGTACATACATACATACGTACGTAAGTATGTATATACATATGTACATATGACATATGTACATACGTACATCCCAAACTCACGTAAATACGTAAAAGTATGCATGCAAATGAACATACGTAGTACGTACATGCACACACACACACGCACACACACACGCACAGACACACACACACACACACACACAAACACACACACAAACACATATGTACATATGTATGTATGCATACAAGTACGCATCAAACTTACATGAACATACATGCCCAGACTACATACATACGTACATTACACACACTATGCATTCAAACGTACGTACGTATAAATATACATACCGCGTATGGCATTGGTTAAGTCCATGTCACTCTTCACATCTTCTGGTTTACCCGAAAACACCTCTTCGTCATCCTGCCCTGATCTTAAACTGCCCTCTCCCGACAGTGAGTGTGGAAGAGACACGATTACCTGTGTTCTGTTGTAGGATACCAGCCAGAGGACCATAACGCAGCACACAGCGACGGTGATCACTAGCACCAAACGCTGTCCCTGCTTCCAGTGCATGATCAGAAACCAGTTTGAACCTTTCCGCATATGCTAGCGACAATGACATACAAGAAGTGGTGAAAGTACCAAACATAAATGCAACGAATGCAGGTACAGTCTGTGTATGCATGTATGTATGTACATATGTATGTACGCATGTACGTACGTACATACTGTATGTATCTATGAATGTATGTATGTATGTATGCATCCATGTCCGTATGTATGTCGTGGGTATACATGGACAATGACGGTATGTGTTTACAATACAGACAGAGAAAACCTTCAGATCGCTGATGATTGCATCTACAAATCTGCACATGAATGTACTGATTTGTAGCCGCAATAAGTCTAATTATTCAACCAACAGTAGATTTGGTAGTTTGTAAGACACGCCTAGCGAGATAATCCCCTTTTCTGCCTCATGGGATTTTGCAGGACATAAGTAGCAGTTTCAAAGACAACAGGACACGGACATACTTTTAGGGAGTGTTCATACGAACACGGGGACATTTGGCAACTATGCAAATACAGTAGCCACTCTCCTTGCACAAAAAAAACTGGACTAAAGAGGATGCTGGATTAACAAATCTTCTTACAATGCACTCCACACATTGGGTACCCATTTCTACTGGTTAGATAGCAAGGGTTCTCGATAATCTAAGACTGTATTAAAGAGTCATGACTATATTGCCATAGATAGTACACAAAACAAGGAGACTGCAAACCAGTGGTAGAGATAAGGGGCAAACTGTGGAGGCTTATCATCAGACATTTTCAGCTTTGCTTGGACACAATTTCGGAAAAGTACACTTATGTACACGTGTGCTACAGTAGGTTAAGGTAAACATGTCATATAAATACTGAAAACATAGTATGTATGTACATACGTACGTACGTACACAGCCACTCACAGTACAAATGACTTGGTAACATCACTATCTGCATACGAAATTAGTTTGACTTAGCCAGACCCATGCTCGCTGTGACGATGTCACTGGGAAGAGATGTTAGCTACATCAAGTGCTCAGCCAAATGTCTGACCCAAACATGTTTGGGTCAGACAAAAATGCCAAAATGGTCTGGCAACGTCTGCAGGTCTGAACACTGACCATTATTTCTAACACTTTCAACCTTAATCCTAAACACAATTTTGGGTAAAAATTGAGTTGGGGGTTGATTGAAACAGCAGCATTCATAACATCCTTGTGTAAAACTGCATCCATGCACACCTAGGTAGGGCTGAGGCTATTATGCTAAACTTTTTACCGAATATGCTATTCCATTGTGCTCAAAATTTCATCCTATTATGCTGTTAATTACTCCAATTATTCTCTGATGTATTCTCAATGAATCATAGTCTATTGTAACACAGCTTCAAGTTAAATTGTGAAAACTAATGATTAAGATCATGAAGTTGCAAGACGCCAGTACAATACATATGAATTATCATAATGTTAGTGTTTCAAACTCAATGGGAGAACTGTGTAATGGTACCATTGTGCTGGAGTTGGTGGAGGGATCATCTGATTCAACAGTAATTCCCATATTCTATCCATTTATTCCGGAATTATGCTCCCTTAGTTTAGAAACCTATTATTCTGGAAACTATGCTGGCATATTAGCCTCAGCCCTACACCTAGGGTCAAGTGGGGTAACTTGGAACAGGGCTTGTGTCTTTTGCTATGATCAAGCTGTACAGCCATATTTGCTACTGCTGAACGCCCTATTCAGACATTACTGACCAAAAATTTTACCTCTTGGGCAGACAATCTACGTACATACATACGTACTACTTCTATCTCACCGTTCCAAGTTACCCAACCATTCCTAGTTACCTCGTTTTACCACAACACTACATCCACATAAAATGTATTCATGCACAACTCACAAGAAAATGTCATAGAATAGAACTTCGTGAGTAATTCTCTCTCATTGTTGTGATCAGTCTCGGATCAGTCCAATCCTGATAGACGCCGCGGGCGTCTTATATTTATAAAGGGCGTTTATCTGTGTCTAGTATGCGGATATGGGTTTGGTCGATTTCCACGAATACACAGCGTGCCAGTTTGTCCGTATTCTCTCTTCTCAAGCGTGAAGACAAGTCACTCGGAATCGTGTGATTTTGGCTCAATTTCTTTCGTTTGTAAGCTTTTTGGAGGTTAGTTTTTGAATTCCACACGGCAGCGAGCATGTGAATCCGCCACGATACCCTATATAGGTGGCTTGTTGTACCGGGAAATTCTAGAGCTACTCGTATAAATCAGCCTAAGGGGGTTCCTGTGCTACTAATTCCCGCAGTTTTTGTCCTAGCCATCGCAAGGTGTCTTACTAAAAGCGGGAAATTGTCCTCTGTAGAGCACGGAGGGACTCTTTCTCTTGGCCATTGTTATCTTTGGTTTATCTGCGACACCGAACTTTTGTGTTTCTCCTTCAAGTGTCCTCGACGCTACTCGTCCTATGTGGTTGTATTTCATGGTTTAACACGTTTCTACCAGTTACTGGGTCCAACGACTGATCTAATGCCTCTCTGTTTACGCCCGTATCTTGAACACGTTCGGTCGTGAATAGACAAGGATTTGTGTAGCTTTCGAAACTTATTCATAAGAGTGTGTATAACGTGCCTTCGTCTTCATTTCTCTGTTGTTTGTGTATACCGGCTTTGCTTGCGATGTTAATGTTTCGGTGTTTACAATATTTGTGAATCACGCCTCTATGTTCATCCATGCGTTCATATAGATACTAGAGAGGTTTAGCACTACGTAAAACGTTACGTAATAAGCTTACTACGTTTCGCGCGGAAAATTAGAACGTTCTTAGTAACGGTTTCGACGTATCAAGGTATCTTAGTACGTTCTTGCTCTACGTTATAAGCCTCGTGGTGATGCTCTCTCTTTTGCTCCTCTAACTGCTGCTGTTCGGCCTAGCGTTCCGTTTCTGATAGTAAAAGAACGCCTTCATGGCCCGAATCTCCCTCAGAATTGCGAAAAACTCGCAAAAAATCTTCGTCCTCCTTCTGTATCGATATAACGTTACGTATAAAGTATTCGACGTTTCTAAAACGAAAAACGTAATAAATTTCAAACGTACCTATCAGCTTACTACGTAGCGTTTAAACGTTATGCTAAACCTCTCTACTACTAACCCTCGTCCTAACCATAGATACTCCACCTCGTACTCGACCCTACGAATATCTATGATGCATTGTATTACGGTGGAACCTCTGTAATCCGACACCTCTATAAGCCGACCATCTTGTGCCGCACACTCACCATACTCAAGTATAGTAAGAGCCACTCTCTAATCCGACACTTACTTCTCGTCCCATTGAGTGTCGTATTAGAGAGGGTTCACTGTATCTGTGACTTGGCAACCATGGATATGGGTGTGTCCCCTAATGATGTACCCGCATACATTGAATCTTATTGTGTAGCCTGTGTGTAGTAATAGTCCTGTGTCGTGTAGGATAGAAACACTAGCTGCTTGACCACATATAGCAAACATTTAGATACATGTTTTTAGTTTTCCATCCCTTCCTGGGCACTTGCTCTTGTCTTGCCTGCTCAATTTGTGTCCACATTTTCAATTTTACCCATTACAACAGTACCCAATGTTCTGTTTTTGTTCCAGTAGTTTGATGTAGCAAAAACTGCTCATGCATATATGCCTGCGTATTGCATGCTGTTGTGCTTTGTGGTATGTGTTCACGTGCGTATTTGTGGCATATTGTCTTTTGACATGCTACACTTTTGTTAAACTGGCATATGCCCCCCCATCACACACACACACACACACACACACACACACACACACACACACACACACACACACACACACACACACGCGCACACACACACACACACACACACACACACACACTCACACACACACACTCACACACACACACACACACACACATGGACACACACACGCACATATATATAAACACAATCTTCGTATCCCACTTGGTTTGAATACGGATATACTTGCTTTTCCGTTAGTTTAATTTTTTCCTATTCTATAACCCAATCTTGTTAATTGTGTGTTTTGTAAGGACATTGTCCATGTTCCCATATGATCAATAAGAATAATTGAATCAAGAATTAAATGAAGCATGCTTTGGAATCGGTTCTAAGGGGAGCACTAATCCAATCGAAACGCTCTGTGTATACGGAAGGAGTCTGAATCGCTTCATATGTACGTATGTACGTATTCCAGTGAAACTTGGCCATTACTTGCTGTGTACGTATGTACGTATGTATGCATACTTACATACGTTGCTTGACTGACACAAGAGTTTTCAGTGCTCCACCATCAGTTTCGTCACGAGCTTGTCATTTTCACCATCCAATACCTCGAAGGAGGTACAAATTACGTGTGTATAGACTTGTTATCAGAGGTGTGTACTAACTACGTACGTATGTACGTATCTGGGGTGGTTTGTGTCATGACCGTTATCTTCACACCAATTTGAAGAATAATCACTTCAATACTGTATACAGTAGAACCTCACAAATACGACCACCCTTGGGACTGTTGTAAGTGGTCTTAATTTTGAGGTGGTCTTATTTCTGAAAGTACTGCCCAGAATAGCATGGCACATCCAGAAGTCATTCCATAGACACAGGATGCACATAAGGCAATAAAACTGTAGAAAATTTGTACCATCACACCTCTTTTATTGTTACTCCATTACAATGTTAAAAAGTGCCCCCAAGTTTACCATCTCTTTCTACTGATGTCGTCATTTCAGAGCCTAATGTCCACAGAAAACAGCAGTATCCACAAATAGGTGGTCTTAATTGTGAGGTTTTGACATCCATAAGAAAAAATGTGGTCTTTATTCTGAAACTAATTTTCATGTTAAACTATAGAAGAAATTCCGGACTGCAACAAAGTGGTCTTAATTCTGGGGTGGTCTTATTGCGAGGTTCTACTGCAATAGTAATAATAACAGTGTTCTCGCCAGCCCTTTTGAGCAGGGTGGGTCATCCTGTTTAATTTTTGGCTCAGACCATGTTTGCTTTCAGTATAGAATCCTTTCCTTTTTGCTCAATTGCTTTGAGTGGGTAGATTAGGTGCATAAATCTGACACCATGTACATCAATGTGAAATGATGCTCGTTCTCTATTTTAAAAAAATGCTCATAGGTGCCGTAACGTGGACATTGAGCAAGTTTCCCACTTGACAAGATTGTTGTAGATTTAATGTACATACATACGTAGATGTGTATAATTCAATACTAAAGGATGGTGAAGATTGGTGGCTAATGGTAGCTGTACAATAGCCTACCACTGGCTTATACAAATGCCACCCTCTTCAATTATTTTTCTGGTGACTACACTGAATAATTCTTACTATTCTTGTGTAGCTGTATATGAACTACATACTACGGTGTGGCTATGTCGGATTTACCGTATGGTTGCTAATTTCGCAGGGAGTATATTTTGTGATTGGAGAACTCAGGCTGTAATTCACGATTTTATTTTTGTGAATGGACCAGTTCCCACTATATATTGAACAAATAAACTATGTATCTAACCAAATTTTTGTGATCGAATTTTCGCGGATGTAAAGTTATTTGTGAAATTCATGAAAAATATAGTCTCGCAAAAGTTAGCACCTACGTACGTATATGATAATCGGGATTAGATCCAATATAGATAATGTCTAGCAAATGTGATTGTGACTATTTTTTTACCATGTCAAATGTCGAACATGCTCTTCACAAGCGCATCAAAATTAACATTTTTCACAAAAATTGATTTGAACAAGAGTAAACAGTGCTGGGTGACTGAGTGCCTAGTGCAGGAGGAGCCTTGCTGCTATGTACGTAAATGCTTCTGGGTATATGCTTCTTTTTCTATAAATGGTATGTTTACCTTTGAATGGAAAGAGGTAATGGTGGAAATTGCCACAGTTGTCATGATTACCGTCTGTTCGGATTGCCAGCATATGATTGCGTATGTATGTGTTATCTGAATAAGAAATTATTGCCCATCTCAAGATTGGTCATCTGTATATACGTATGTGTGTATGTGGGGGCGGATCCAGGGATTTTGAACAGGGACAGTTCCAATCATAAGCATTTTCGTACGTACGTGTAAGATGTGGACATACGTACAGAACTCCACATTATTTAGCACTAAGCTGATATCATGACCTAGCACTTTAAAATGGTGGTCGTGTAGTGTGATGCGTGTTAAGTTGCAATCACAATGCTACAAGCCATTGTGGTTGAGATTCTGTCTGACTCTAGCTACCAAAGTATGTACGTAGCTTAGTCTTCCCTCTGAAAAGGAGGTTAGGAATGTTCATGGCCCGGTGATGTAGCTTGTGCTGTGAGCAGATAAGACATAAGTTTTCTTTGAGGAGAATAGGAAAGAGGGGTTTTAACACCAGCAATCCCCCTCAAGATCCCACCCCTGGTACATACATATGTACATATGCTGTACTTCATAATGTACTGTAGTGTGCAGTGTAGAGTTCGATCCTATGACACCAGTGACTGATCAAGTGAGTTACCCTGTACGTACGTATGTTCGTGTGTATGGACGTGTACTGCTCATATGTAATTGTGCATATGAGCAGTATGAACATTTTCAAGGAATGAAAAGGTATTGAGGGGTGGGAATTTTTTGATTGTATTATTGTGCATTTGTGAAATTTTGTAGGCATGGCGTTTGCCTCATTGTGAGCTCAGTGGACCAGCTGATGATCCACTAAGACAGTTGCAGAAACTGCGGAGGCATGTACGTATGTACATACTTAGCTAAGAGAAATACGTATGTGTGTGTGTGCATACATATGTACGTATAATATTATGTGTGCGTACGTACGTATATGCATACGTACATACACATATGTACAAACTAAGAACTGATAATGCACATACGTACGTAGTTGCGCTTAGTTGCTGGCAAGGTTCATGACAGACTGACTGGTAGTAGCTGTTTGGCCTGTACTGCTGCACAGGCATGTACGTACGTACGTGTGTGGGTATTATTTGATGTAAAAGTAGAAACTTTTCAGTAGTTTGCTGATTCACGTCTACTGATCAACTTCTTGTGACAATTGTACCTGTTATTAACGATATTTATTGATGCTAGGCAGCAATTACTTTTTGCTGATTAGTGGAATCTTGAGATGTGTATGTAATCACCCACTTTGGCCAGTATTAAGTTGGTAGATCTTGTCCACTACCAGCTGTACGTGTGTTGTGAAGTTGTTTCTCACCTTCCATAGGCCTGCATACTGAGCACCTTTGTATTTGTGCATATGTGCGTATGTATGCACTATGTATGTACATATATTATGCATGTGTATGCACGTATGTACGTATGTACGTATATTATGCATGTGTACGTATGTATGTACAGTGAAACTAACTTAAGACTTATGTACCTCGAAGGGGACACAATACTTACCATCATAGGTACTTTATATTAGGATTGGTTTATGTACATGAGGTATACACAGGGACAGAATGAGGAGTACTTACTATCCAGGAGTATGTACTAAATCAGGTACTTACTATCAGGGTTGGTTTATATACATGAGGTATACACAGGGACAGAATGAGGAGTACTTACTATCCAGGAGTATGTACTAAACCAGGTACTTACTATCAGGGTTGGTTTATGTACATGAGGTATACACAGGGACAGAATGAGGAGTACTTACTATCCAGGAGTATGTACTAAACCAGGTACCCACTATCAGGGTTGGTTTATGTACGTACACGAGTTACGTATGCACAGGGACAGAATGAGGAGTACTTGCTATCCAGGGCCACTAACCAAGGCCCACTTTAGTTTGCAATACTACTGTGCATTTGTATACCGGTGTATGTATGTGCATACACTTTGGTACGTAAATACCAGTGTTCTCCTCAGAACAAATCAAGGGATATGGGGTGTCGTGTGCCACCCTTCACATGCAGTTCACGGTGGACCTTGGCATAAGGCAAATTGCTGCCAGCTTGCTGAGGTTGGGAAAGAGTTCTTGTGTGTATTCTGCCCATGAGCTTACATGGTGACAGTTGCACATGGCCAATCATCACTTGTTGGCTTCATTTGATTACCACTTCTTAGTACTATTTCTATACAGTACTACAATAGTAATGTATGTATAATCTTAATCCTGTACTTCTGTGACTTTGCTAGGTAAACACACAGGATATTGGAAAGCTTCTTTTAGTTTTGAAGGCGTATTAGCTGACATGCCTTCAGCAAGGATGGCACATTGGGCCGATATCCCTTAATGTATGTAGGGAGAACCCTGCGTACGTACGTATGTACGTATATTATGTTTGTTCCCTTGTACCATTTGATGTATGTTGTAAGTACCTGTGTGCCATTTGGTGTACATTGTGTGTACTTTTGTACTGTGTGGTCCACACTCGGGTGTATAGCCGTAGCTAGTGTGTATGTGTAAGTGATTTGTGTTCTGTGTATGCATGTTACAGGTACGTATAAGCCATTAGTGAACCTAACGCTCTGGACTTGTCTACTCAGCTGACCTGTTGTGTACACTGTTAAAATGCGAACCTAACGTGCCTACATTGCGTAAACAATCTCTTCCAACCTGATCGAGCAGTTCCTTCTCAATTACGTATGTATCTTTCTACACTAGTAGCTAACAACAGAGAATTCTTTCACTTTTGCATACGTTCGTATGTACGTACATATGGATGTACGTACATATGCTGTACATACATATGTATGTACATACGTAATACTGTATGTACGTATATACATTCATGTACTGTACGTACGTATTAGTGTTGCCACGATACTGCTAGAAGTGTATCACGATGATATTTTGTTATCTAGACATGTATCACGATATGTCACGATATCAGTATATTGCGAACAGTGTTGGGGGTAACTAAATACCAAAGTAATATATTACGTAATATTATTACTTTTGCAGGGATTAAGTAATATAACTAAATACCTGTCTTGCAACTAGTAATATATTACAAATAGCTTTGTGGTGAAAGTAACGCATTACCACATTCTGATACTAAGTAAGTTTGTGGCTATAATAAAGGCTATAAGTGAAAGCAGAGCTTCTGTCATCAAGGATGACACAGAATTGCTAGTAAGATGGTCACATTATTAGTGCTCTGGGCTGCACTACATCTGCAGTATACCAGCAGATATTGTCTTGATTGTGAAATCTACTACATTTGTTTCATGAATGGCCAAGTCTGATTCTAACATTCAATGATCATACATGCTAAGATAATGTTCACCTTTAGGGGGGTTAAAATTGTCTCTGGGATGCAACTTGGAGGTAATTTGTGGGAGCAAATGTAATCTGTAATATTATTACTAGTTACATTTATTATTGAGTAATATGTAACTGTAACGCATTACAAGTTTTCATAGTAATATGTAATATGTAACGAGATTACTTTTCAAAAGTAACGACCCCAACACTGATTGCGAAATAGGTTGAGTCAGAGTTATCAGAAAGAAATATTAGCTGATCACTTGTTCAAGTGCAAATCACATTTCTCAATACTCGAAGAGATCTTCCAATGCATGACATCTCCTCTTCTGGCATTCCAATACAAACTGGCAATTGTGACACTAGTTTAGGCTAAGCATTCTGTGCCTTGTTGCTATGCTCAAACAACTCATTTAATCGATTGATTGATTGATTGACTGTGGGTGTGAGGTGTAGGGACTATGAAACCACAATGCTGTGCTAAAGGTCAAAAGCACCAACCAGCATTGTAGCCTCCTCAGGACAGCCTTCTGGAGATTGGTACCTGTATCATGACATGAAGTATGCTTAGTGTATCGTATCGTCTGTAGAAATATCACGATACACGATATTTCGCGAGTATGGTGGCAACACTAGTACGTACATATGTACATACATACATATACTGTACGTACGTAAGTGTAATATTCAGTGCTTATGTTTTAAGAGCGAATGGCATTATACATTGTGCATTTCATCATAAAAGAGGGGGGTGGTTGCTGCAGTGTTGTGTGTTTGCTGCAGTGTTGTGTGTTTGCTGCAGTGTTGTGTGGTTGCTGCAGTGTTGTGTGTTTGCTGCAGTGTTGTGTGGTTGCTGCAGTGTTGTGTGGTTGCTGCAGTGTTGTGTGTTTGCTGCAGTGTTGTGTGGTTGCTGCAGTGTTGTGTGGTTGTTGCAGTGTTGGGTGGTTGCTGCAGTGTTGTGTGGTTGCTGCAGTGTTGTGTTTGCTGCAGTGTTGTGTGTTTGCTGCAGTGTTGTGTGGTTGCTGCAGTGTTGTGTGGTTGCTGCAGTGTTGGGTGGTTGCTGCAGTGTTGGGTGGTTGCTGCAGTGTTGTGTGGTTGCTGCAGTGTTGTGTGGTTGCTGCAGTGTTGGGTGGTTGCTGCAGTGTTGTGGGGTTGCTGCAGTGTTGTGTGGTTGCTGCAGTGTTGTGTGTTTGCTGCAGTGTTGTGTGTTTGCTGCAGTGTTGTGGGGTTGCTGCAGTGTTGTGTGTTTGCTGCAGTATTGTATATTTGCTGCAGTGCTGTGTGGTTGCTGCAGTGTTGTGTGGTTGCTGCAGTGTTGTGTGGTTGCTGCAGTGTTGTGTTTGCTGCAGTGTTGTGTGTTTGCTGCAGTGTTGTGTGGTTGCTGCAGTGTTGTGTGGTTGCTGCAGTGTTGTGTGGTTGCTGCAGTGTTGTGTGGTTGCTGCAGTGTTGTGGTTGCTGCAGTGTTGTGTGTTTGCTGCAGTGTTGTGTGGTTGCTGCAGTGTTGTGTGGTTGCTGCAGTGTTGTGTGGTTGCTGCAGTGTTGTGTGTTTGCTGCAGTGTTGTGTTTGCTGCAGTGTTGTGTGGTTGCTGCAGTGTTGTGTGTTTGCTGCAGTGTTGAGTGGTTGCTGCAGTGTTGTGTGGTTGCTGCCGTGTTGTGTGGTTGCTGCAGTGTTGGGTGGTTGCTGCAGTGTTGTGTGGTTGCTGCAGTGTTGTGTGTTTGCTGCAGTGTTGTGTGGTTGCTGCAGTGTTGTGTGGTTGCTGCAGTGTTGTGTGGTTGCTGCAGTGTTGTGTTTGCTGCAGTGTTGTGTGGTTGCTGCAGTGTTGTGTGGTTGCTGCAGTGTTGTGTGGTTGCTGCAGTGTTGTGTGGTTGCTGCAGTGTTGTGTGGTTGCTGCAGTGTTGTGTGGTTGCTGCAGTGTTGTGTGACTATTGTACAGTATGTACATACTCATGTGCATTGTCTGTGATGATCTTTGTTAAGTTTTATCAAAAATTGCAATTGCATAGTAGTACGTACGTATGTGTACGTACATACATACGTATTTCAGAACATGTAACTAAATACATATTTATTGCATGTCTGATTTTGAATTGACTATCGTCTAACAAGTATTATCTTCCCTTTTTTCTGCTTTTGCATTGCTTTTCTTTTCTTTATTTGTTTACTGAGAGCCTGTAGGAATAGTGTATGGCTAAAAGCTCCCCAGTCTAAGTAATGATACCCTGAATGTGAATGTGAGTGTATGCATACATACGTACGTACGTTACATGCATACACACTCACCATTTACGTACATTAGAGCTGTCCTTGTAGTGTGCCAGTGTGGATTTGCCATTCTTAACTCATTTGGCTTGTTCTGCTTCGGCGAATTCAGATTTTTCCATGACAGTGAAGAGATTCTCTTCTGGCCCGTATCATAGGTCCATGACCATCTGAATTGCTCTGCCTCTGTGATCTTACGTATGTACTTTATCCGAAGTACGTTCATACGTACGTACACAGGAGATCTCTGTTCCTCGTGAAGAAGTGTACTGTATGTGTGTTTGTACGTATGTATGTGTATGTAAGCAAGCAAATTTCCGTTTTGAATTTGCTTTATTATTTTTCTACCCTGTATGAGTACATGTGGGCATATGGATGTACATACATATAAGTAAAAGCAAGCATACGTATGTATGTATGTATGTATGTAAGTACTTACGTATATGTGCACACATATGTACGTATGTATGTACGTGCACATGTGCGCATATGTCTACCTGTGTACGACGAACATACGTTTTTTTCTTTGTTGTTTTTGTAGCTGATGATAATGCAATTACCGGTGATTGCGCATCTGTTTTCACCCACTCACCATGTGTTTGCAAGCTGATAATGTAGGAACAGAAATGGCGTAGATGTAATACAACTGTTACACACCTCCACACAGTTGTGTAATTTGATATGTATATGAACATACGTACATATGTACGTATGTGCCTACATAAGCTGATTGTGACTAACCGCAACAGACGTACGTAGGTACGTACGTATGTACATACATGCGTATTACGAATGCGTCATGAAGTATCCATAAAAGGCTTAGACTTTTAGAAGCTGGTGGGGAGAGGGTGTACATACGTTGTGTATGTGTTCTCTCTTACTTATGTGTACGCATAGTGTAGGAGACTATGGCTCACATGTGTGAGTATGTGTGCATTGTGTGGTAGAGTGAGTTCTCATTAATCTGCCACTATTTGCTTTGAAATGCTTGGGCAGATTAATGGGATTGGCAGATTGTCTAAATGAATTTGCAGCCTTTTCTAGCAATTCGTACACAGAATCTATGGCAGATAAGAGAGTATGGTGAATAGAGCAGAGGCAGATTACTGGGATTTCACTACTGTTTGTGTGCACCATCTACATACGTACATACGTACATATACGTATATGATGTTTCAATCTGCTCACTGTTATAACTGTTCTTGTACATAATGTATGTATGTACATACATACGGTAGGGGTCACAAAATACATCATTGCGTAATGTATTTATGGAGTTTCGTAATGTAAATACGAATTGTTTTTTTTTTATTGGATAACAAATACAAATCGTGTTTGAAGGAGAATTCTTTTGCTATAACGAATCGTAGATTGCTATTTTGCCGTACTAACGAATTTTTACTTGACCCCTTTGAATCTGTAATTCGATCCTAGTTTAGTTCGATATTAGCAAAATTCGATCCAGTCCACTTATGGGTACAGTAGACTTTGTCGTGTGTAAAGTCGAACGGCTATTGTTTGTTACCAAAAAACACCCGAACTTCGATTCGTAGCTGATCTGTACTTTGCTTCGTAGTTGCCGAATACCCTGTAGTTTTATCGTCTTATCCGTAGTTAGTCCGTATTTTCGCCGTTATTAAAAGGGTATTGTTCCGTAGTGTAATTACATTACGTGAAGTTTTTTGTGACCCATACCGTACGTATGCACATGTGTATGTCTCTATTCACTGCTGCTTGATTCCAGAAATTGGGCCATTTTGGATTTGTTGTGTTTGGGGGAGGGGGCAAAATTGAAACTATGCACGTACATACGTGAGTACATACGCAATAGTCATTGCTGAATTTCCCAATGTACGTACATATCTACTTGGATTTATGGAAGGGTAGGGAGTGAGGAATTGGGATCCTGCCCTATTGCCTGCCAGGAAATGTCCAACCTGCTTTCCCTTTGAACTTCATGCCTATAGGCTTTGCAATTGGTGTGCACATACTAATGTACATACATACGTACACCCGTACGTACGTACGTGTGTACCGTACACACACACATACGTACATTTACATATGTACATCTACACACACACACACACACACACACACACACACACACACACACACACACACACACACACACACACACACACACACACACACACACACACACACACACACACACACACACACACACATGTGCTTATATACGTACATCTATACACATACAGACATACATACCTACAGTAGGTGCCATACAAGAACTTGACATTTCGTATTGTTATGAATGAACACATCAGTAAATGATTATACAAAAGAAATGTTAGCCTCCACCTCTGTTACCTCGATCAGGGAAGGATTAGGTAGTGGGGCAGAGGATCTTGAGCCTCTGATTGCAGCAATTGCAGATCTGAGAAGGCTGAATGTCATTCGTGTTCTGATCCATGTGATTACTTGGCTGTAGCTTTGTGCCTGTTTATGGGCAATCATCTCAGCCAAACATTGGAAGAAGATTGTTGCTGCTAGACCCATGCCACCTGTGGTGGCAAGCACATTTCATGTTATCAGGACAATTCCGTAGGAACACTAGGGTCGTTAGAGGGGCAAATTGCTACTTTCATGTTAACCAAAAAAGTTTGTGTTAACAAGGTTCCGTGTACCTGCATACGTACGTATGTAGTAACATAGGTTTGTATCTTGTTGCGTGGGCAAATTGTGGGCGGATCAAAGGATAAGTGGGCTGATATGTATACGGTACTATACGTTGAACGTCTACTTTTTCACGTATCGTGAAAAAGTAGACGTTCAACGGCCAGCCGTGTGGGCGTCCGTCTGGGGACGTTTTCTGACAACACATGTACCAACCGTTGCAACGGGTTGCTACAAGGTGACGATTATTAGTCTAGGAAGTAATGCAAACTTGTTCCATCTTCATTCGGCATCTTCTCTTCTATGAGAATCTTAATCTCGTTTATCAGCTTGTATGTCTATAGAGTGTCGTGAGAATCAATACCAGTATGGTATTATTATATCATAACGAATACTTAATACATGATTGAAAAAGGAAAAGAGTTCTGCATATATAAAAAGATGGCATAGCAATGTATAAATGTATGAGTTTGATTCTCCACAATTTGAAGAGCATAAGTCTCCATGGCAACTGTGCCACAACAAGATCTTGTGCCTCGGATGCACATTATGGATGACCACAACAAAGAGAAACTTATCTTGCACCTAATCCGAAAGAACATCTGTGCATGATCTTCTTCTCAGAAATCATTGCCGCCAACCTCTTGTAAGAACCAGTTTCAGTTTTGCCCATACCACCCGAACATGCCATCACCAGTGGTGCAAAGCTGGAATGTTCCGCTTCTCTAACATGTTCTTCACATTGCCTCTGCTTTCCACTTCATGCTTCCGATATGCAGCTTGCAAAGAGGTGGTGTGATTTGATTGAGCAACAGGGTTGAAAACCCGCACATCCAGAAATACCAGTGGCTTCTATGTTGTCTGGTGTTTGGACTGTAGAATGTTAATGTTAGTAGTGTCTGGTAGGCTTGTTTGATTGCTGAATTGTCATTGTCTCTCACGTTGTTGTGTCTTCTACGTATGTACGTTTTTATGTCTCCTAAGTACGTATGTACATAGGTTGTTGTGTCTCCTGTGTATGTTGTTGTGTCTCCTAAGTATGTTGTTGTGTCTCCTGTGTATGTTGTTGTGTCTCCTAAGTATGTTGTTGTGTCTCCTGTGTATGTTGTTGTGTCTCCTGTGTATGTTGTTGTGTCTCCTAAGTATATTGTTGTGTCTCCTATGTATGTTGTTGTGTCTCCTATGTATGTTGTTGTGTCTCCTATTTATGTTGTTGTGTCTCCTATGTATGTTGTTGTGTCTCCTATGTATGTTGTTGTGTCTCCTATTTATGTTGTTGTGTCTCCTATGTATGTTGTTGCGTCTCCTCCTACGTACATATGTACGTATTCTGCATGTTGCTATGTCTTGGGTGTTGTCTCCTGTGTTCTTTGCTGTCTCACACATTGTAGTTTATCCTGGTTTCTCTGTCCCTGCATTTAGTGTAGTTTCATGTGCTGTTGTGCACACACATACCTACGTACGTACGTACGTGCATACCTCATACACCAGATGCCCTTCCCCCCACCCCCCCCCCCCCCCACCCCCTCCCCCGATAACCAGTTGCTTTCCCATGAAGGTTTTAGCTGTAGCACATGTCCATGTATACAAGGACTACAGCAGCACGAGTTTGATGTTTGAGAAGGCATTGCCATGGTAGAGTATTATGGCATCATGCATGTGTACGTACGTACATACGGTATAGAACGAAATATAGTTTACGTGAAGTAAAGTGATCACGACATAGGAGCTCCGTGATCGCGACGGTGGAGATCAGTGATCACGACGTAGGAGCTCAGTGGTCACAACGTAGGAGCTCCGTGATCGCAACGTAGGAGCTCAGTGATGGCAACATAGGAACTCATTGATCACGACGTAGGAGCTCAGTGATCACGCTGTGGTAGATATGTGATTACGCTTTAGAAGAAAACGGTATTATGCTAAGAGGCATTATCATGCTACAGGTAATCTTACCAACGATGTCTTCTTGCTTTAGTACTTCTACCCTGGTCAAACGTGGATGTCATATCGTCTTCGTCTTCCTCAAGTTGGATGAAGAAATTTAACAGTAAATCAATAGTTGCTACACAAAGGGATTGACATCATCATCAATGTAAACAAGCAGGCACATTTTACCTGTCACAAAGCAAGGAAATATTCTATATGCTAGTTCGTGCTCTCCTGGAAGTGGGTAGACTAGTGCGCGAAATTTCAGTAAATACACTATCTGACCTTGCTTCCAGTCCCATATGCTTGGATTCCAAATCAGCATGCAAACTATAGACCTGTTTAATTACGTATGTGCATTATTCAGTAGTTTATTTTTTATTTTTTATCTTGTGTTCATTGTATGGTATGTATAGTGCCGCATCCGACTACACTAGGTCCTAGTGCCTTAGATGGCATGATGCACTGAAATAATCATTGATTGATTGATTGAATATACTGAAAGTAACATGGCTGCTTGTTCCGTGCCTGTTCCACGTGATCTGCGGAATGATGCTCCTAATTGTAGGGCGTGCATGTTCAAGAGGAGTACTACTTAGCAATCGTCCATATTGTTGAATTACTGTTTCTAGATTTATTCACTTCAAATACTCTGAAGAAACAGTGCAGTGCACGATTGTCCTCGTATCATTTTTGTATTGTGTGGATTCACGTCGACATCAAAGTAAGGTTTAATCGCTTTCAGTACAGTCTCTTGTGGTGTAGATCACGGTCCTGACCTCCCATGATCACGACTCGAATTTGCGGGATCACAGCGTACCTGCTCCGTGATCACGGCGTACCTGCTCCGTGACCACGGCGTATCCGTTCCGTGATCACGACGTAAGATAAACGTAATAAAAACCCTTCACGTCAGCTTTTTTTCGTTCTATTCCGTACATTTGTACATACGTACGTGCGTACATATGCAGGGCTGCATTCATGGGGGGGGTGCAGGGGGTGCTTGCCCCCCCCTCCCCCTTAGACTTGTATCTGAGCATACACTAAGCTTTCCTGAAAGACAGGATTTATGGGGAAATGAACAAAAACAAGCCCTTATGCTATAATTTCATAAATTTTCTTAAGACCACTGTCACCAATCTCTCAACTTCCTTTTTAATGTTTACTGTCGGTACGTATGTTATACCTAATTCAAGGTTTACAAACATTCCAAACATGATCAACACAGTCCACAATGTCAGGAGTTGTCTAAGTTTCCCGTTCATAGTGAAAACCAACATACCCACTGCACATGTATGCAGGAGATATGTATGTACACATTCTGTTGTTGTGTGGGCAGTTGGGGGTACTGAATTGATAGTGAATGTTACATGGTATGCCTACAGCATGGGCATTGTTCCACCTTTCAGTTTCCCTTGACGATCGAAACTTGTTCTATTTTTAGAACATTTCCTCTATGATGTCATATCCAGAAGCATTGAATTTAGCAACAGCTCAACAATGCCCAAAGCATGTTCTAAGGTCCAAGTTCCTCATGTTCAGGGCTCATTGTAGTCAGGCTTGATAGCTAATGATTTCCTAGTGTGAGGGTGTATACGTGCATACATGTACATACGTACGTACATTCGTGTGTATGGGGTATGTGTGTACAGTATGTACATATGTACGTACGTATGTACTTACGTATGTACGTACATTCGTGTGTATGGGGCAGGTGTGTATGTACATACGTACGTACGTATGTATGTACTTACATACATATGTACATGCGTACGTGTGTATGGTGCATGTGTGTATGTACATATGTATGTACTTACATGCGTATGTACGTGCGTTCGTGTGTATGGGTCATGTGTGTATGTACATATGTATGTACTTACGTACGTATGTACGTGCGTTTGTGTGTATGGGGCATGTGTGTACAGTAGGGGTCACCTAAAACTTTACATAATGTAATTACACTACGGAACAATACCCTTTTAAACACGACAAAAATACGGACTAATTACGGATAAGACGACAAAACTGCGGGTATGCGTGTTCCCTAACTACGAAGCGAACTACAGACCAACTACGAATCAAAGTAGCGGCAACCTAGCGACAAACAACACAGTTCGACTTTATATGCGACGAATTCTACCCTACGCAAAGCGGACACTCAGCGGATCGAATTTCGCTATTATCGAACTAAACTAAGATTGAATTACAGATTCAAAGCTGCCAAATTAAGATTCATTAGTACAGTGAAATAGTGATCTACGATTCGTTATAACGAAAGAATTCTCCTTCAAACACGATTCGTACTTGCATTACAAAACTCCGTAAAAACATTACGCAATGACGTAATAACATTACGAAATGTCAAGTTTCTTGTGACCCCTACCGTATGTACATATGGTACAAGAAATAATAAAGTTGACGTAAAACAAGCGTAGCGTGCTTCTACGGATGCCCTTTTTACGGACCGTTTTACGTACCTAATTTTTTTTCTTACAGAAGATTTACGGGCAAATAAATGGGTACACGCATGTGAGTAGAAATCTACAGGAACAAAATCAACATGAAGTACAATTTCTTTAAAATTTAAGCGTTCAAATCAAGGTATCATCTTCTAAAGGAATGGATGTCTCCCCAAATGTTTATTGTAAGCTCGTAGGCAAGTGCATATGAGACTCGTGGTGAATGCAAGACAGCCGTGAGAATGCCACGCTGGCCTTAAGTCAGCATTTTCAAAACCTTTTTAAGATTGTCGAGGGAAATCAAAACCGAAGGAGGAAAATTCCACTACGTTCTTCCACGAAAACTCTCACAGCTACGGTATGTGTCATAAAAAAGTTCACATGTCGTAACGTAATCGTAACGTAAACACTTCGTATTACGATCGTAATTGCGTCGTACTACGATCGAAATTGGGCCTATTACGATCGTAAACACGATTGATTACGATCGTGAACGTGGCTCGTAATTATAGTCGTAATGATCGTATTTTTTAAGCGAAAAAATCGATTCTGCGAGGTAGCAATTCAGATGGAATGGTTTATTCGGATTGCAAGAAGCAGAGGATAGTGTTCTGGCGAAACGAAGGACTTAAAGCGCCGTCAATCTGTAAGAAACTTCGTTCAGAAGGCCTTAGCTGTATGAGAGAGGGAGGAGGGGAAACGACGGTTGCGAAACTCCAGAAGTTGCTCGAGATCGAGATACGACCACCATCTTTCGAAGAGTGCTATTATGATAGTACAATGCCGAAGGCGGCGACTTGTATGGAGTTTCTGTGGTACTGCATACTGCCAGCTCGTTTGAGAGCAGAACAGGGTGAAGCAATTAGCTTGGGCGAAGGAGAAAAAAGATAGCGACTTATCATGAACGCCATCTTTATGGACGAAAATACCGTATAATTAGAGACCCACAGGCGGCTCGACGTTTCGCAGCTGTAGAGGAATGCTGCAAATATCCGCGATGGCTGACAAAACAGTTCTGAGTGCTCTTCAGATAAGCAGAAGCATTAGAAATAGTACTTAAAGCTATATTTTATTGTTTCCGTCGTTATTTGGTACGCAAAAGGCTTGTTTGCTGCCCGCGTACGAATTCTGGTCCGCCGATAAAGATGGCGACTGAGCTAGCTTGTGCACGTACATACTTGAAATCACCACATACGAACAATGATCACATTTTGATCATTTTAATCAGTGATAACAATTCAATGTCTTTAGAAATATCATCGTAATAAAATCTTCCCCAAGTACGATCGTAGTATATCGTAATCGTATTACGATCGTAAATTGATCGTATTTGGCATCGTAGCATATCGTAATTGCATCGTATTACGATTACGATGTGTGAACTTTTTTATGACACATACCGTACTTATCGAGGATGTTCATTGACGGCCTCCATTTTTATGATGCATCATATGATATTGCGCAACCGTAATTCTGTTAAATTCTTATGAAGTGTACTACGGGCGTAATTTTCACAAACAAACGGACAATTTACGCCTGAATTTACGGGCGTAATTTGGCAGTCAACCGTCAACTTTATTATTTCTTGTACCTTGCGTACATGCGTATGTACATAATATGTACACACATACGTACGTACGTACTTACGTATACTCATTTGTATATTTTTATGTGAACAAATATTGGGTGTGCGTGAGTCAAAGGTTACTCTACAACCGGGTCACAGTTGGGTGTGTTGGTACGTACTTTGTTGTGTTTTATATTCATTTATTTACACATCATTTCATTAAAGTGGATAGCCCTTGAGCTTTGCTGATCTGAAAA
>CAUJGJ010000465.1:82700-84200 GCA_963170055.1 Halisarca cf. caerulea | reverse complement strand
TCAGACCAGAATCTTCAGCAAACATCCGAATATGAATGCTAATGTTCTGTTTTCTGTGTGAGCTTTGCTTTTTTGCCTTTTATTTGGGGAAGCAAACTTTTTACACTTGCTAGATTTAAATCATTTTGAATGCATGCACACATGTAGTACACATATATCCATGTGCACATGTGTGTGTATTGACGGATTCTCTCTTCTTCTGTACAGACTGCTCTCCTGTCCAATTGTTCTGACCTTTGTGTCTTGGTCAGTTCCGGATAACCTTTTTTCCTTCCTCTGCCGCAACCGGCAAGATTGTGATGTTTATCGTGTCTGCCTTCAGCAAATCACCGGCATCTCCGCAGTCAGCACCAGCAGCAGGGCTAATCCTCGGTTCAGTTCGCATTCTACACTCTTTGCCTTTACCTGTACCTTGAGGAGATAGTACATATCTTCTGATTTGCTTTTGTAAGTTGTGTGTGTTTTGTTCTCTGCATGATTTTGCTTGTAAGTGCGTACATATGTGCGTGCTTGTGTTTGTGTGTGTGTGTGTGTGTGTGTGTGTGTGTGTGTGTGTGTTTGTGTGTGTGTGTGTGTGTTTGAGTGTGTGTGTGCGTGTGTGTGTGCGTGTGTGTGTGTGCGTGTGTGTGTGTGTGTGTGTGTGTGTGTGTGTGTGTGTGTGTGTCTGTGTGTGTGTGTGTGTGTGTGTGTGTGTGTGTGTGTGTTTCATGTCCTCCAGTTTCTTCATTTTCTCATGAAACACTGTTGAGGAGAACATACATACGCACAAACATAGGTTTAAAGTGTCTGTGTAGGCTAAGGAGTGGGGCAGATTGGAAGTGCATTTACTAGTGTCTATTAAAAGTGTGTACATTCTGTCAAGGAATTTTCGCAGATTTCACAAATGTGGAGAATGCGCACTATTTATTTGTCTAATGTGTGACAAGGTCATATGATGTGGCTGCCATCCAGCACCCACAATCAGGTGTACATCGATTAGGCACCTTGTCCAATAAACAGAGAATGCAGATGATAAATCTTTGACAGCCAGTGACTTACGGCACTGTCTTCAACAATGCTCACTGCATAATGATCGTGTGAGTTTCCTCCTTGTTGCTCGCAAACCTGAGTTTAGTGTCCATATTTCCCGATAACTGCGAAAACCTCTATTACACGATTCAAAATTGTAAGCAGCGTCTCCTTCCATTCTGCCTTTTAGTTAAAACTACTGTACACAAAGAAGGTCTCATAGGATAAATGTTTCATGGATTTCGCAGATAGGAAACTATTCATAGAATTTTAAATCGGCACTGAGACAAATGACAAAAATGGCTATCAAAGAACAAGAGTTGCCGAGAAGCACTTCAGCTCCGTTGCTCATTTCATCCAGAAACAAAGGAAGTTTATATCATTAAAAGACAAAAAGGAAGGTAGAAATGGAAGATAGAAAAGGAAGGCAGAATTTAAAGGAGGATCCTTGAAAGTTGTGAAAATTGGCAATTCACTAGACTTTTTACGCGT
>CAUJGJ010000465.1:52700-72700 GCA_963170055.1 Halisarca cf. caerulea | reverse complement strand
CTCAGATTTTGTGTCTGTTATTCGTACCCATTTATTCAAATTTCAATAATTCATGTGTTACAGTATTACTTCTGAAGTGTGGTGAATTGGTGTGACCACTCAGGGGTGTGGGAGCGCTCACACAGATGAGGGGCGGAAGGTTCTAGATGGAGCATACAACAACAAGTAGATGCATGTATGATATTTGGACCCTGTTTGTCAAAGTGATCATGAGGGGCTGGCCCCCCTGGCCCCTCCCCCTTGGTTTCTACAGATATGTAGATTCCACTAGCTGCGTATGTGTAGGTGCCACTAGCTGCGTATGTGTAGGTGCCACTAGTTGCGTATGTGTAGGTGCCACTAGCTGCGTATGTGTATAGGTGCCACTAGCTGCGTATGTGTAGGTGCCACTAGCTGCGTATGTGTATAGGTGCCACTAGCTGCGTATGTGTAGGTGCCACTAGCTACGTATGTATAGGTGCCACTAGCTGCGTATGTGTAGGTGCCACTAGCTGCGTATATGTAGGTGCCACTAGCTGCGTATATGTAGGTGCCCCTAGCTGCGTATGTGTAGGTGCCACTAGCTGCGTATATGTAGGTGCCACTAGCTGCGTATGTGTAGGTGCCCCTAGCTGCGTATGTGTAGATGCCACTAGCTGCGTATGTACATGTGTAGGTACCACTAGCTGCGTATGTGTAGGTACCACTAGCTGCGTATGTGTAGGTACCACTAGCTGCATCTAACTTCCACCATATACTCATTGACAACTGTACACATGCCATATTTTGCTCATGCATGCAGTGTATCTGACACCGAGCATACGTGACACATGTATGGCCATATACAGGAGCACCTTTAAATTTCGAGTGGTCCGGTCAGTTTGAGTCAATCATGACATACTGTGCTTGGACCAGACATGTTTCGGTTTGTGCTATTATGCAAGTGCATAATCGCACTATTAACATTATATTAACTATTTTCAACAAAACAGCTCAAATCGATATCAATACTTGAACTAATGTTTGCTAAAATGGGATATTCTGGTGGCTTATTCTGCCCAAAAGTCCTTTTTAGGAATGGAATTTATCTGGTTGATGAGGAGAGACAAGCAGTGGGTTATCCATGCAATACATATGATTCAGCAATGATTTTCCAGCACCGGCCATCGCACGAAGGAATAGCACTCCGCGAACAAAGACTGACACACGTGACTACATGCATGTAAAAATGGCATATGCATCGAAGTGGGCCATGTCGGATTTCATTTTGTGTGGAATCATATTATCTATAGTTCATTAAATGCATGCATGGTGCACGTGGATAAATAGACTGATTAGTAATCTCCCAATTCTGGTATATATAAACTTAAAGTAATTTAGGCTGGAATAGAAGATCATCATATAGTTGCTCTAGTTATATGTGTATATATTTCTGAATCTGCTATAAAAGTTTGTTTCTTAAGAGTATTATTATACTGAGTTTGGCTGACATATTGGTTCAGTGAAAACCGGACCAACCGCGGACCTACTCCCACAGCCATGTCATGTGCAGTACTACAGTTCAGTAGCTTTGTAACTATGTGTGCAACATGCATGTTGTGGATAATGTGTACAGAGGGTGCTTACTGTGTACAGAGGGTGCTTACTGTGTACAGAGGGTGTTTAATGTGTACAGAGGGTGCTTATAATATGTACAGAGGGTGCTTACTGTGTACAGAGGGTGCTTAATGTGTACAGAGGGTGTTTAATGTGTACAGAGGGTACTAGCCATTGGTGTGTAAGTTGCACTCCAAGAAGTGTGACTATATGAATTGTGCAGTCAACTCAAGGCATGCATACATAACTCCACATGTGATTGACTTATACTCATGGAAGCAAATTCTGTGCTTAAATCATGCAGTATTGCAGGGATGATGAGTGCATAGGTTGTAAAATCATAATGAACTTTCATTCCCTTAGCGCCATCATAGACACTGTGACCTACATAGCAATAGGTAGAACAAAATAATATACCTGCAGTGAATTCTCATTGATCTGCTGCAATTTATTTCGGAAAATTTGGATGGATTAATTAATTTACTGGATTATCCAAATCAATAAGAGGCCTTTTCAATTAAGTGTACTCGTGCACAAATTTAATGGCAGATAAAAGGGTTTGGTGGATATAAAGCGGTGGTGGATTAATGAGATTTCCCTGTAGTATGTACAACCACGTATGAGAGAACAGTCCATTATTGCCAAGATCAGCTGCAGTACAAAAAGTAAGACTTCGTATGCATGTGACCATAAGAGTAGTCTAAGACCAGGTTTAAATACCCAGGTCTCAGAGTTCCAAGATATGCTACAGCCGGCTGTGGGCTGAATGTAGACATGGCAGCATTCCATGCATTGACTCTGGCAGGGCCAAGAGACGAAAAGCTCTGCAGCTAGCCCCTATGAAGCACAAATTGCGAGTAGGTTAAGTTGACCAGTGGGGTGGCTGGCATGCAATCCTCTGTACCCTCATTGCTCATTCCGTCTTCTAAATTCTCCACTTAGTCCTCAAAACCTTCACAAACCTCTCAGGCTTCCCTCTCTCCCCTGTATACAGATTGTGTATGCAAATGGACCATTTCTTGCTTAGAGTGCATCTCAGTTCTCTTCACTCCTCGCCAACACATCAGTGGTCACCACCATCTTGATTATTTTTTAGTGAGTCAGTCAGATTCTCAACACACAGCAGTTCTATGTAATTAACACACGTGAGATAAGACAACCCTGGGGGGGGGGGGGGTGAGGGTGCATGGGTAATCATATGAAAACACTGAAACACTGTGACAATTTCCTTCTAAACTGCAGACATACAACTGTTACAGTAGACGTAGTGGTATAATTCAGGCTGATTTCCAACACCACTAATATTAAAAAAATGTACGCAATTGCATGTATTAAGGCTAAGTACATCTTTGAGGGCTTGGCATTAGCAACCCAAATTAAATGAACAAAGCAACACTTCAATCAGTACAATGCCTCTCAGAAGATCACCGAACCTCTTGCTTCTCTAGTAGTTCAACAGAGTGGATTATGCACTCAGTATACTATCCACGTACAAAATAAGGCTATAAATCAGAATGCAACTTTCCCAACAATGTTCTGAAAAAGCCAAGGCATCAAACATTGTCAGCAAATTGTCATTGGTTCAGCAAAGAGCAGTTCAACTCTCCACAGATCTAGAGAAGGGTCCATCTAGCTGGTTGTCAGTTATACCAATAGATACTCTAACCTATGCAATGTTGGTTAGAGTATCTATGGTTATATTATACCAATAGAGGAACATGGATTTGCATAACACAAAAGGACATTTAGAGATGCATTGTGCTTCAAGTTTAAACTGGACTAGTACTCCACCAAGGCTTCCAACCATTTGTGTATGTGGAAAGGGATTCACTGTAGAGCATGCAATGAGCTGCCCAAATTTAATGGTGGATTTTCATCTTTGACACACAACAAACTTCATGATATGACTGCAAACCTGATGTCGGAAGTGTGCTATGGAGTTGGAACTGAACCATCACCACAACTTCTATCAGGGGAATTTCTGACTTACAAAAATGCTAACCAAGAAGAAGGAGCTTGCACTGACATAGTAGCCGTTCAATTCTGCGGAACCGAAAGGTAACCTGTATTTTTGATGTAAGGGTGTTTAACCCATTCTCGCCAAGTCACAGAAGATCCCCATTTGAAAGATGCTATCCCAAGAATGAGCATGAGAAGAAACATCATTATGATCTACAGATAAGGGAAATTGAACATCCATGTGGCACCTTCTCGGACCACTGATTTTCAGCACAACTGGAGTTATGGGCCCAATTGCTACTACAGTGTACAGACGATTAGCATCAATCACAATGATATCTGAGCTAGAAGTGAGAAAGACCATACAGGGCCACTACTGATTCAATGCATGGCTAGGATGCAGACTAAGCTTCTCATTGATTCGATCAGCAATGATGTGCCTTTGTGTGCTGATCGCATCATCAGCATCCACTGAGTCCCGCAATCAGGATATTGATCCGGTTCACAATGAATGCCACATCCACTGATTTGCCACTTCTGTTGATTGATTACTAGACTATTCATGACAGTATGTGTGTAATTATTATGACATTCTACTACAATATTCAGTCGTGACAATATGGTATGTATTACTGATGTGAATTTAATTATTATTATTTGGCTATAAATGTACTAACTAAGGATAAGGAACGTTCATTGATTTGAGCCACTAACTGTGCTGTGCAGAAGCCCATCCAAATATGCAAGCGCATTCCTTCCTGTTTTATGGTTGCTATAATAGCTATGCCGGGAAGTTCAGTAAAGTTGGCGCCATTTTGTTAGATGCCGTCATAGCTCAGATATTTTCATCGAACACTGATATCGAAGTTTCGGTATTCTTCCCTTTTGTAAGACTGCCTGTCTTATATCCGCTTCGTAAGATAGAAGCTTTATTTGCGACATCAACGTCATCAATAAAGGAGTATTTCACCTTCTGGCGGCGGGCAGCGGTTTCCAAGCTGAGCTTACCTCACAATTCTAGCGTAACGCTTGCGGCGCCACAGTTCAACATCGTAGTTGGTACGATTCCAAGTCAGTTTGAGCGAACATCCACCTCTATCTCTGTGTGTGTGTCTACCTACCTTATCTGTTTCGACAACCCAAGAACAAGTAGTCCAGCAGAGTTGGTGTCTTCCGTGTACCATAACTGAAGACGATATTCAGTTTGTAGCGGCAATTGGGATACCAGACTAGCCTGCAGATTATCACGCTAGAACGAACAGAGCATCATTTCGTGGGTTGCTGCTTCGTGTGAGTTCTTGTCGGACGTTGTGCAAGTACTACCGCGGGTTCAAGAAGACATTTGGCTATCTTGAGTAACGATTACAGGTGAGGGCCATGTGCGCGTACTTAAGTCTTCCGTCGATTTTTTTCCCAAACGACATGAAAACAGTTGCACAGACGTACTTATTGCTCCAAAAAGGGGTTTCTGTACTTTTGTCGCCAATGCACGTATGCTACGTGACGGTAGGGCGCTATAATGTCATGTCCAGAATTGGGCGTCGAAATCTGATTGTTTTGAAATTACAGTAGAACCTCGTTAGTAAGAACACTGTTAATGAGTGATGTCTGGTTAGGAAGTACAAGGATATAATACCCCAGCTTAAGACCCATAGTACTTATCTATATGGTTAGCAAGCACTACTGATAGTAGCAATGTGGAGGGTCCCCAGATGTACTCACTAACGAGGTTCAACTGTATCTGTTGTTCTATTAATACTTACAAATATTATTGCTGTGATGTACTGATTTTTGTGGTACAATGCACTGAGAATAATAGTATTATATTGTATCTTTATTAATTGACTATACCGCAGTAGAACAAGGATAGTAAGTACCCTCAAAGGGAAGGGAGAGTTGATAATCACTACTGTCCGAAGTGGTTTCAATGGTATTGTACGAGAATGGGACAGAGCAATGATTAGACTATCCAGGAGTACTTACAAACCCTGCATGGCACTTACTAACAGAGTTTGACTGTTATAGTAGATGTAGATGAGTGAATAGTATACTGTGTGTACACATATGTACGCGTACAGTCTGTATGTATGCATGCATACAGGGCTGGAAAAAACTGCCTGCATGCCATCTGCCATTTTCTGAACAAAACATGAATATGGCTGACCAGAATTGAGTTGGGTCAGCCTTTTGGCTGACTGCTAAACTGACAGCTGTGTCTCTGATACTGGCTACTACAGTTGAATGCCAATTTGTTTTGCCAATCTCAAGGTTTAAAGCATTCCTTTATATTATGTAAGTACACATGTACATAAGTACATACATAATCTCTGATGGTTAGAAATGGCTGGCCAATCTTCAAAATGTCCTACCTAGATAATGCTGGGTCAGCCATTTGTCCTAACAAAGGGGAACTGTTATTTCTACCCCTGTGTATACTTTATTGTATGATGGTCAGTGGTATTATGTACTTGACAATGTATTATTATAGGTTAGTGTGGTTCGAAGTAAGGACTTGAGGGAGTTATGCCCCTTTTACATGGACACCTAATCTGGATTCAGTCCAGATTTAACTAATCTGGATTCAGTCCAGATTTAACTAATCTGGATCAAGCCTAGACCACCTTTGAAAGTGGTCTCAATCCACATTCTTGATCCGGATTAACTCACACATGTGTTAAAGGATCCATGTAAAAGGGGTATAAGGTACTATGATACCTAGCTCCCCACAATATTTGTTTTTTTCATAATTACGTATAGCTGAATAGCTGTGCACAGATGAATTGATTCATTCAGAAGTGAAATGAATTGAAACTGTCTCCCTTTTTATTCAGGTACGGTGTATATACATCCATTTAATAATATTATGCACATGTACATTAATATATTGGGAATTTATATAAAGACATACTTTTATGAGAGTACTACGTATACTCCACTGACAAAGTACAGATGTTTAATAGATACGTGTCAAAAATTTCCGTATGCATGCATACGCAGATCACTTACTACAGACAATCATGGAAATCTAGTGTTGTAGTACATACATATGTTATGGCTTTTGTTAGAATGTCAATGTTTTGCCCAAGATTGTAGTAAGCATGCCAACGTGTACCAGGCATTAGGGTTAATATTGTATGGGCCGGGATTACCTATATTACGTGTGTATTACCTATTACACAGTGGAACCATAGATATCTATATATGGTGGAACCTCTTATAACAAACTCCCCTAATAGACTAAGTGGAAACCTCTCTATAACAGACTGCTGTTGTGGGTACGCATAGATTGCTATGCTTATAAAATAACCTCTGAATAGTGGAAATCTCTGTACTACAAACTGTTCTTTCAGGTCCCAAAGTGTCCATTATAGAGAGGTTCCATACACTGCATACACAATTTCTGTGAATATTGTCATATGAGATGTGTTGCTATGTAGCATGCCGGAAAATGCACTTATCCAAGAACGCCTTTTGATGGACCAATATGCAAATGGACAAATGCATGAGTATTTAATTATATATATGTATTATGTTACACTTTAATTTCATCCTACCATCAAGCAAAAACATGTATTTACTGAGAGAAGTGCTAATTATCAGTGATTGATATAATTTTTTGACTGTTATACATAAGGTACAAGGTACAAGGCATGTACATGTACTTTCTACAACACAATGTACGTAGGTACTTACTACACTCCCTCAGTATGTGCTATCGAAGATATATATACTTTAAGAGCAAGCTTTACTCAAGTTTGCTACATGTAGTGTATGTTGTATTATTGTAAACTTTAGGTATACTGGATAGAAGTGCACTGTATGCACGTACCAGAATCCTGTGCACTTGATCTGTGTATTTATATAGCGCAATGCTTGCATTTGAAACCTCATTGAAAGTGAACATTACCTCAAGATAGACATTCATACACATTGTGTGTAGTCCATGATAATCCGTATGTGGATTTCCTGGAATGCCCCATTGACGGTTGCATGTGTGCATTGTGCCTTTCTGGGCACATTCTTATCATGTAGAACACCTGTTCAAGCTCATACAGACACACAGGCCATAACAGATGAAGTAATGTGCTCGTCAACACCTGTGTTATAATGTTCTCACGCAGGTATGTTATGTCCAATTTTATGGCGCCGTCAAAATGGCCGCCACTACGGTGACCGTAATTGCACCCCTATTTTCTTCACAGATACCTCCTAAAAAGCCTACAAGAAGCCATGAATAATATTTTTAACTTGTCTACTATGTAGAAATAACCTTTTCTTTTGTGTGATGTTTTCAACAGTTGCACAATTAATCATTTGCTACAACATACGAAAACAGCTTTAGTGAAAAAGGCGGAGACCTAGATGGTGGTTTTTCAACCTTACAATGGGTTCAAAATAACCTTAGGATCAATATCTAAATTTTCACCGCGTATAATTTTGAAATTCAGTTCTTTCGTTGTTATGTACAGCATTTTGTAGTTTGCAAGCAAGGACAAGACAGGATATAGTTAGACATAACTTGAATGGAACAAGCAATCAAAATTATACGCGGTGAAAAGTTAGCTTTACCTTTTAGAAATCATCTCTTAAATTTCTGCAGTTATGCACCGCCATCTAGATCTCCGCCTTTTACGAAGAAATTTACCTAGTGCAGAAGACCCAACTCCAGAGCAAAGTCACATGATGTCACGAGAACTAATTATGACGTCACGGTATTCATCATCACCGAACGGTGCACGTATACGCGCTGATCGTGAAGTTTAGAGCGCCGGTGCAATAGATACTTTCGTCCATGCAGCACTTCAATGCCTTAACTGGATGACAATCCATGCAAATGTACAGAGAATCGTACAGTATAAGAGGTATCCCCATTGTAAACGTGGATTTTTGTTGAAACGGCCATATTAAAAAAAAGGCAAGCACGCGAGCGTGGCAGCCAGTATACTCGCGCGTATATTGTCGTGTGGGACGTGGTCACATGGCGAGAGCGTGATAAATTGTCCGAGGCGTGACGATCTAATCGCATACCTGCCAAACCGCAAAACGCCCCTTACCAGCCTCAATTCGGACATAACTTACCTGCGCAGTCATTGACCTATAAAGATAGCAGTCATACGTAGATTGTGTTAGGGTGTAGATGTCTTGCTTTGTCTTGCTATGGCATAGCCAAAATATGCATAATATCTGGAAATCAAGATTTTTAACAGCATTGCCTCATCCTATGCATCGTGAACCATATATGGTAGTGGTTCATACTTAGGCATGACGCGGGAAAAATGGCTACCCATATGCACATTACAAGACTGTCATGTATTTTCACTAAAATTCACTATTCTAAGTACATACGTACATGTTATCATGTTTCTGAAAATGAATGTACGTATGTACATACGTATAGGCACCCATCAGCATTTCATGTATGCTGCAGCAATGCCTACCCACTTCCTCTAATAATCTTGTTATATGTTGTTGTACATATATTTTCTTTCCCATCTTGTATATACAATATTACATTTATAAGCATAAACAGTGTAATATCTGGTTTATTAAATTTTGTGTATCATAATACGCATATGTATGTACGTGTGTATTTACTTTTACAAATGGATGCATCTGTATCATACTATATTAAAAATGTTAGTTAAAAAAAGTGGCAATAACTGCTTGTGGATGTGAACTAGCTACATATAATAGGTATCTCTGCATGTGGACGTTGACATACCATGGTTGTGTTGTATAATACTAATTTGTTGTCTGCTTGGGGCGTTTGATCTCCATGACCGCATGATTCATGTCTCTTCAAAACTGGGAAATTCTGTGAGTGTTTTCATGGGGAGAAAGTGATGTTGTGGTGACCCATTGACTTGTAGTTGTGTCTCATGGTCTGCATGGCTATGCAATATGCATTTGATTGAAGAAACACGTACAATTTATCAGTCTACATTACCACAATGTATGCCATTATGCAGAATGATTTTGTTCTGTAAAGTTGGGTGTTTCAGTGCCTCTGTACAGTTTTGAGATCCTATAACCAACACTTGTATGTTCGTAGTTACAGCTAAGCACATCAGCATAATGTGAGCTCTCATTTATCCAACCACATTCATCTGTTTCTCATAAAATGTGTCAGATAAACCATACAGGTGTTGGATGAATCAGGTGTTGGATAAATCACGTTAGATCGTACTCAGTGTGGTGATGGGGATTTACAGCAAAGTGTCAGACAAATGAGGTTTCAGATCAACCAATTTCGGACTATAATCAGATGTGACTGTACTTATAGTATGTGCGCATGTAAAGAACAAAATTCAGAAGGATTGCACACACACTTGCCAGCTGGTGTCTAAAATTTCAGTCTGTATGTATACAGATGACTGTGATGTGAGGCTGAAGTAACTAAACTTTAGTATTGTTATATATATATATATATATATATATATATATATATATATATATATATATATATATATTATATACGTATATAAGGGTTCAGAACCCATCTTTGTTCCTCTTCCTCGTGATGTCATACTTATACAATAGTATTATTATTATCTTCAAATGATTTCACATCTCCATACCTTGATGTATGTTTGTACTGTACACTGTACAAATGAGTGGAACCACCCTAAGGGCTGCCATGTATATACTGTCCCCATAATCCTCAGGTGATCTCAATTGGTGGCTGGTTACTTATTGCTCAAGTGGTTTAAGAAGGCCCGGCCTTGGTGGTCCTTCTCTAAGTATGTCTAAGACAGGATTATCTGTATATATACTTATTCTGCTTTACTTCGAAGCCAGACTGCATCAGATTAGTCCATGTCCATGTGAGGTGAATACTTTAGGAAGCTTGGTGTGTCCTGTAACCATGTGGAATTCACTTCCTTGTGTCCCTATAAGGCTTTATCACATTCCAGTAGTTTATCTCCCAAGTTTGTCATACGAGTTAACTCATGTACTATACAATATGTATGTATTCAGTTCACCATCTGCTACTATACATGCACACACAGGTGAGTTATGTCCGATTTGGACATAACACAAAATGGCCGACGCTTCGTAGACACTAAAATTAACCCCCATTTTTTGCTTTCTGCAATGGGTAATGTTGGCATGAACCTACTATTCTACATTACAAAACCTATTGATGTAACGTTAGTGATCTCTTTAAGACAATCTACAAGTCGAACGTCTCACTACAAGCAATTTCTTCGGCTACTGTCGAGAAGACAATAAAGGAAAATCGCGGTGGTAAAAATCTCAGCTTCAGAACACGCCAATAGGTTCAAACGACTCCTTGAATACATACGTAAGTGCCCTGAAAGATTCCTGGAGCCCGGTAGCTCAAAGCACGCCTGTTTTGTCCAGGGTGTTCCGTCGTTTTCCGAGGTCTCCAACCGCACAATACAGGACAAAACTCGAGTGGTAGAAGGTACAAAGCTCCAGGAAACTTTCACCGCAGTTTGGACTATTGGAAACCTGATGGTACTATTGCCGTTGCTCAAAGTTGAGATTTTTAACACCACGATTTTGAAATAGAATTTCCACTCGAACATCTCTCTTCTTCAGACTGCAGTCGCATGCTGTCACATGTTCTATGAAAGAGTCCAAGCATCTTTCTTGTATTTTCGCATATACGTATGTCAGGTTTGCGCATGATGTCATCACGAATATCTAGCTATCTGCGCATGACAAACCAATGCGGTTAGTGCTATAATGAAATTCATTGAGAGAAACCGTATAATGTTACACTTATGGCTGGAATCGGACATAACACACTTGCGCAAGGCCTGCTATAATATAATATAATTATATATATATGTGAGTGTGTGTGTGTGTGTGTCTGTGTGTGTGTGTGTGTGTGTGTGTGTGTGTGTGTGTGTGTGTGTGTGTGTGTGTGTGTGTGTGTGTACAGGAAACCTCTCAAATGGAACATTTCAGAATCAGCTAGGAAATTCTTGGCCTAGAGAGGTTACTGGATTAGGGAAATTATTATAGATGAAAAGCAAATATACGTGTGTGTGTGTGTGTGTGTGTGTGGATATATAATATTATATGTGTGTATGTGTGTGTGTGAGTGTGTGTGTGTGTGTGTGTGTGTGTGTGTGTGTGTGTGTGTGTGCTTGTGTGTGTGTTGTGTGTGTGTGTGTGTGTGTGTGTGTGTGTGTGTGTGTGTGTGTGTGTGTGTGTGTGTGTGTGTGTGTGTGTGTGTGTGTGTGTGCGAGTGTGTGTGTATGCATTTGTATATGCATGTGCCTTTGTCTGGATGTTATTAAACGTACTACTGTGCACAATTTCTTATCAAATTCTGTTGTATATATGTGACATTACCACAAGTCATGTTGGCCCTGGTATGTAGACTGGGATGACCGATACAGCAATGGGTTTATGCATAACTCACTTTCTGTTGTACGGCCACTTGGAAACTTGTCCACTTGTTCAGTCATCACATGCAATTCGTAGTGTGTACATATACATACGTATACATTGCAGAAGAAAGTGTTTGAAGTTTTCGGGATCTTAGATTTTATGAGTACAAATGGACATTGAAACCTCTCTAATCCGACACGCGATGGGTCCTGAGAATAATGTCAGATTAGGAGATTGTCGGATTACAGAGCGACTCTTACCATACTTAAGTATGGTGACTGCACCTCATATATGAAGTGTTCAGGTTATAGAGAGAATGTCAGATAACAGAGGTGTTGGATTAGAGAGGCTTCACTTCACTTCATATTGCATGTTTTGCAATATTTTTAGAGTGTGTTTTTACAGCAATTAGAGGCCAAGGTTTATCTTCCGTGTTTGTGACAAACTAGAACCCAGTCCTGCTCACTGTGTGAATAAACTGAGCATTGTATTCATCAGTTTCAAATTGATAGCATTCCTGCTTGTACACAGCCAGGACACAAACAAGTGAAGCACTCAAAGGAATTCACCACTCACTGAAAGTGTAGGCCCCATGGATGTACACTTTTCGGATAGGTTTACTACTGTACACTTATCAAAGCTTATAAAGACATTGACTTTTCACATGCAAGAAAACACTGTTAACATAATATTATTATTAAACGCATACTTTTGTAGACAGCTGTTAAAGTGGATTATTTTGTACTATGTATATACATAAATGTATAAAACATAATATATGTATGTAGGTACGTTTATAAAACTACATACGTATGTACCGTGTGCTCGGAAATTTTCGCGGTACTAAATTTTCGCGGACGCAACACTTGAGGATTTTCGCGGTACTAAACTATTCGCGGATGCCGACTTTCAAATTCGCAGATCTTAGATTGGATTGTATATGAGTTCCACAACATGTAATCCTATATAAATTATGCACTGAAAAATGGCTTCTCTGTTTGTTAGCGTGGTTGTTAGTCCGTGGAACGGTTATCAATACAAGTGCAAATTGTTGCAGATCTTCTCCAGCTGCCTTCCAGATTTTAGTCGGATATGGAGCGTCTGATGGGGGTAAAGAATGACTTGATCGACATAACAGACGAGAAAACGAACGGTATAATATACGAAACATTCGACACTCCTAGGGCCTGCTTTTTTGTTCTTTGCTGAGACTCCTGTGCATGGCGCTGAACATTAAAAGGGTCGTATAGGATTTTTCGCGGATTTAATTTTCGCGGATGCCATGCAGTACCGCGAAAACCGCGAAAGTTTCCAAGCGTACGGTATGTACATACATACATATCTGGGTATGTGTGAAGAGTGAGTGTACGTATGAGTGTTATATTGCATAAATGTACGCCTGTGTGTGTGTGTGTGTGTGTGTGTGTGTGTGTGTGTGTGTGTGTGTGTGTGTGTGTGTGTGTGTGCGTGTGTATGTGTGTACATGCCTGTATGTATATATATACGTATACTTCTTACAAATGTGTTGACTGCAGAGTTTATGTATTATGGAAATAGATACTATTATATATGTATGTACATAGGTGTAGCTTACAAGGGAAACTTTAGGAGTTAGGAGGAGTAGGGGAGGGCTACAATGACCACGCCACAATAATACTCGGCAAGCCTTTTGGAAGTTTTTCATTTTTTGTGGTGTTAAGTACAACAGTTCACCGAAAACATGCGAAAGAGAGTAGCAACAATAACAGGAATCAGGTGCATGTCGATACTCCAAATATGTTCTGTGTTTATACAGCAAGAATCCCGAATTTATCCTCTGTGCATGTGTATAACAATGTTTGTATGTAGGGCAAGCCAGTCCGAGCCCATGCTATATACATAGAAGGACAGACTTCATGCATTATATGTGCATACGTACTGTTGGTATGTATGAATGTGTTCTGGTGGGTGTGCTGCACAGCTATGCAGCGTGGATACTGTGTCGCTGATATCTTTATGATTGGGGAAATTAGTCTGCTTCCACTACGGAAACCACCATTGTGGGCTATCTATCCGTGTCTGTTGACATGATTCAGTGTGGATTCCTCTGATGTAATCTTCTGTGATATGATTTATGTGCTGGATTTGTTCACACAATTATTGTTTGAAGACAGACTACTACCACTCTTTCATCTGTGCCAGTTTCTGTGATATGCTTTATTGAGTAGAATTATTCGCTCGTGTATGTATGTATTGTTTGAAGACAGACTGTTACCACTCTTTCATGTGTAGCAGTGTAGATTTATGGCCATGCAATGCTGTTACATCTTGACTATACAATATGTACATCTGACCTGGTATAACTCGCCTATGTATGTATGTGCAGCTATATGTATGTACTACCCTCTGAGTTCAGACATATGGTTGTACAGACAACAGTACAGACTGTCTTCATACTTTATTCAACGCATGTGGGACATGTCCGCGCTAATTAGGAGGTGTGAAAATCTCGGCCTTTTTTACAACCTTTGTTCGCAACTTGTATGAACTTTAGAGCATCAAACTAGGACTTTTCTAGTAGGCAGACATTTAAACTTAACGGAAATTATCGTTTCGAACATCTCATACGAACGCTAAAACAGCTAGGACGGTTTTCCTAACCCCTAAGCAAAAACGAAATCCTCAGGGTGCTAAATGCAGGAATGCTTTTTAAGACATTATCATGCAGAAATCGCTATAGCGAAGTACTTGCTAACTTTTTCATGTTGGGTGTTTCGTTATCCCTCTTGAAAGCCGAGATCGATTAAATTGGACCTAAAATGAGAAGACTCAAGTGCCTATAACTCAGGATGGGAGCAAAAATTTAGAATACCCAACATGGAAAAGTTGTATAGCGCAAATAACTCACGGTTGGTACCATAAGACCGTCGCTAGCTTGTTCCCTCATTTAGCACCCAACAGAAAACTAAAATTCTGAAAAACAGCTTAGCTTGTTCACATGCCAGCATGTGACAAAGCACCTATGACGACAAAAAACATCACTAAATGCGGTTTCTGAATTCGTATACGCCCGAATAACAGTTTGAATCACGAGATAACCACATGACTAATATTTTATAGGCGCCAAAGTATAATATTTCATCGCTATCAAAACTAAGGCATGCTATCAAAACAATACTGGACATGTCCCACATGCGAACCGCATGTACATGTGTTGGTTGAACTATACATCTATTGGATGACACCTAGTGTTGCGTCAATGAGAGCAGTATATACGTATTAGTTATATCCTGTCCAGGTGTGCTACAGCAGAAATACAGTGCTGACTGACTGAGGGCGAAGCCCGAGGTCATCAGCACTGTATTTTCTGCTGTAGCACACCTGGACAAGATATAACTATTTTGTATCCTGGCAACCATTCACTGTTGACTGTTGGTGTGTACAGTTTCATCTAGAGTTTATCAGTTTTAGCCACTTACCCTACCAATTGACATCAATTGGCATCAATTAGGAAGTGTGCGTATATCAGTGACCTGTGCTACATCACAAATGTCAGCACACTTTTTCCTTTGATCCACCCATAATTCGCCCCCACACCAGGATACAAGTAATTATGTGCTGTGAAACCTCTCTAATCCGACACCTATCCATCTTACGAGCTACAGTGACCATATTAATGTATGGTAAGAGTCACTCTGTAACCCGCGACAACCTCCTAATCTGACATTATTCTCAGTCCCATTAAATGTCAGATAGGAGGGAGGTTTCACAGTGTGTAGTATACACAATGTCATCTTTGTGGAGGCTAATAGGAGGTGACTTGTTACTTAGTGTTAGATTATATACATAAGAAAATAGAGGTCTCTCGGGACCACTAATCTTGTTACTGTTACTAGTTAAATAGAATATGCAGGGATATACATAAACACCTCTCCTTCCTCTTAGCGGAATTAGCTGAGGATCGTGTTTCAGATGAAATGCTACCACATTGCAATCTGGTATTGTGAGGAACAATACCTTCACGAGTGGGAGCACTTGCATGCATATATTCACTTGATCTGTCAAGTGTACATAGTGTTTCCTTGCATAAGGATATCCAATACCAAAATGCTCCAGCCCATTTTGAAACACCAATGGTAACATATGTATTCAGTGCAGAACTAAAGTTTTGTACAATATGTATATACGAAAATTGCTCCCTACAATCTTTCCAGTAACTGCACATGGAACTTCCAATATGTCAGATAAATGCATACATATGTGTATTAAATTTCAGGTCAACTATTTACATGCATTTCTGAAGGCTTATTGTTGGTAGACTTGCAGTTTGTGTAGTCATGCGTCATCTGATTGTACATATACCATTTTATTATGTGTAATTCATCTGATGCATGAGCTTATATATACGTACATACATACAGCTATGATTATGCATTACATGGTACATTATTGGTTGCATCTGTGATGGATCATCTTTTATGGATTTGTAATTGTACGTGTTTTTTTGTGTGTGTATGTGTGTGTGTGTGTGTGTGTGTGTGTGTGTGTGTGTGTGTACTTGCACTTGTGTGTGTGTGTGTGTATGTATGTGTGTGTGTGTGTGTGTGTGTGTGTGTGTGTACCTGCACGTGTGTGTGTGTGTGTATGTGTGTGTGTGTGTGTGTGTATGATGGGACGTTTTGTATTGTATTTCTGCAGAAAAAACAAGCTACTGTAAAGAAAACTGTCAACATCATGTCACTATCACAAGGCGATGTTGGTAGTGTTGACATTGATCACGATGACTACATTCCAATGTCACCTGAACCAAGGCTGCACTACATGGTGGATGCCTCATCGCGATGCACCACACCTGACTCCAAATCTCTGATGGACACAAAAAAGAGCAAAGTGCAGAAACCGAAAATGTCGATTTGGAAAAGAGGAAAGAAAAAGCTCTCCAAGTGGGCATCAAATGGTAGTCTTGATGGAAAAAAGGATTTGGATGAGGACATTACTAGCATCAATGATGGAAGTATCCTCGATCAAGAGCTTGATTATGTCGATATGCAAAAGTTAAATGAAGATAATGTTGATCCTGAGAATAAATCTCTCAGTTCGTGTTTGGATGAGCCGATGCAGAACCTCTACAACACCCCACGAGCTCAATTTTCCACTACAATGCCCCTACCTCCAAAACCAGTTGATGCCATCACAAGTGCTGCAGTATCCGATAGTCATCCAGGACTGCTCCGACATTCGTATGAAGAGGCTGTCATCAAGCCCAAACCAGCTAGTGCTGATACACAAAGTCTTACACCCTCTACCACTCTTTCATCAGATGAAGAGATCTTTCAGCTGCTCAAAGAAAGAGAAAAATACCAGAGTATTTCTCCACCCTTCCCTTTGGATAAGTTGCTGGAAAACTGGACCTTGCCACAGTTTCTGCGAGTCACTCGAGGGTTTTATACAGACAATGAAGACGAGAGCCTATCAGATGGGGATCTTCTTGTCGCGTACTGTGTAAAAGCCCGTGATTCCGTTGCAGCTGAAAATCCAACAGGAACAAAATTTTCCATCCCTCTGAATTCACACTTGAAGTTTGTAGTCTGTCCACCCGATGTTTCCCAGAGTAGTGAGCTACTGTCAATGAGCACTTGTCTCTACAAAACTGTAGCTGAGCTGGCAGAACTCCCAAGCATGCCGAAAATCGTTCGCACCACACAAGACTACACAGGTCAGTCTGAAGATGAGTCCGTCACATCGGGTACCTTACTCGTACTGGAAGCAATGGCCAAACACGACAATAGTATTGTCCTAGCAGCCAAAGACCTAAAAGGAAAAGAGTACAGCTTTAGAGAGGATTGCCAGGCAGGGTTTTCAACAGCAGTCACTGACACATGGTTGTTCCTCAATGAGATTCATGACAACTTGACCTTTCCGATTCAAGTGTTCATTGTCACCAATGAGATGCTGGGAATTGGGAGCTCACTCAGTGCTGAAATAAATTCGTTGACATCGCATCCTCTTACCTTGATGAAAGCCGAGAGGGGGAAGTACCTTGTAGCATCAAGTGACATCACAGGCGATCACTGTTACAATTCAGACTACATCATGGAAATCCCACTCAATCTCGACGTGGAGGTTGAATGTGTCACAAATCCTGATAGGGATCACACAGAAGCACTGAAAGCAGCTGCAAGGGCTATCTATCAGCAGATCAAGATGAAACCTGGCCACCTTATATCACAGGAGAGCATGGGAGAAGACGATAGAGAGCTGCAGGAGGAGCTGTATGGATCTGTCAGTGATTTTGAATACCTTCGTCAGGTAAGATCTGACAGGTCTTTTGAGGTAGCTAATCCGTCTTATGCCTCTTGGGAGGAGGCTACAACTTCAGCTGGAATGCGAAAGAGCAACTCGAGCAGTCAAGTGAGCGGTAGTTCTAAGCAGCCTGTTCCACTTCCGCGAACAGCCAAGAGAAACAGCATGGCAGATACTTTGGGAAGCAATGTACCTCCACCGGCCAATGAGGAAAGATACAGCTTACATTTACTGCGTGCAAACCGTCCCCTACCCCCTCCTCCGCCAAGTGGATCTTCTGAAACCTCACCACCACAAAATTTTTCCCAAGATGAGGATCTTTACAAGGTTCCTACAAATATGCCAGCCCAAAATGACAGGTCTGCAAGAAGTGACGAATCAGATAATAACAAGCTATATGTGAATCGTGGTAACACATTGAAACCCCGCCCTCTTGCACGCGGGAGTGTTCCAAATTTTGAAGTGGGAAAGAAATACCGTAGCTTAGACGGAAGAAGAAGGTCGGATCCAGCTCAGGCGATGAACACTGTTAGAACAGACTCTAAGAGAACTTCACCCGCACGGGGATCAGAAGTGGCAATGGACAATGGTGTAGAGCCCATTGTGATGGATCTGAGGCAAAAGATAGTCATTTTGGAAAACCGCATGTCTGCTCTTCTCCCAGGAGCATCACAGAATGGTCCTCTCGGTCCAGGAGGCTACAAGGAATTGGAAAAAGAACTTGCACGCGTTCGAACTAGACAAATACGACTAGAAGCAAGGGTATCTGAGTACGACGACAAAATTCAGGCTCTATCCACAAAGGTACAACAACTAGAGGCCAACATCACATCAGATGATAAAACAAAGGCGAATATGAAGGAACTGTTGTCGCTGAACGTTCAACAAGTTGGGAAGTTGCTAGTAGCGATGAGACTGGAAAGATATCAAAACGAATTTGTGCGTAGGAGGATAGATGGCACTGTGCTCTCTTTCTTAACACATGAAGCTCTGGATGAAATGAAAGTTAGTGGAGTGGATCAGGCACATTTGATGGCAATTTCCAAGGGATTAAAATCACCTCAAGAAATACTGAAAGAAAACGTTAGCTGTTAAATTAAATGTGTTGTTCTGGACATAAATTTTGTTTTATCTATTATTATTTTAAGTAAGACATTGTGATTTTTTGGGGTGAAGATAACTGTGTATATATTTTTCTTTCTTTTTCAGACCTTGCATAAATTTACATATTGCAAGTACAATTGATTTCAATCAAAAGTTATCACATCCACGTGATTGAGTACTGTCATATTAATATGGAGGTCTATATAACCTGCATGAACACATGCAAACACTAGGTATACATATATACATGTTTATGTACTTACACCTGTCAAAATGTAGATGTGCATTATGATTGTATGCATGTATACACATACTCAATTCTAAGCTAGCATGCATGCACACACACACACACACACACACACACACACACACACACACACACAACACACACACACACACACACACATGTACACACACACACATACACACACACACACACACACACACACATGTACACACACACACACACCTCTCACATGTACCTCTCTCTCCCTCCTTCACTCCCTCCATCCCCCTCCCCCCACACATATACACACATACACAGATACACAAACCTTGAATTGAATACTAACATAATCAGCCATAAACATAAATGGTGTATGTGTGTGCATGTGTGCGCACACATGTGTATGTGTGTATATATGAGTACATGTGCATGCAAACACACACACTCTCACACACACATGCACACATTAATATGTTCATGTGTGTGC
>CAUJGJ010000465.1:25000-45000 GCA_963170055.1 Halisarca cf. caerulea | reverse complement strand
TTGCCACCATTCTTCCATCATGAAGACACCATCCCAATTGTCTCATCAGTCGTTCGTAAGGCCGTTTACTCCTTTCCTACTGGTTCAGTGGGAGTCCCAGATGGCCCGCGTCTGTAGCATCTCAAAGGTATCCTCCTGAATGGTGAATTCATAACATTGTCAGCCCTAACCAGCTTTGTCAACTTGGTAGCTGACAGCAGAGTTCCTCCATTTGCTCGTCCATTCTTCTTTGATGCATCCCTTATTTGGTTGATTAAGAGAGACGGAGGGGTTGGGCCTATTGCTTTAGATTGCACCCTACATCGTTTAGTCACCAAGTGTTGCACAATCCTCATCAAGGAGGATATGGGAGCTCTGCATTTCCCCACTCAGCTGGGTTATGGTACTCACCATGGATCTGAAGCTGTTGTACATGCAGCTAGAGCCTACTTGTCCACCATGAAGTATAAGGTATGCTTTTGCTGAAGTTATAGACTTCAGCAATGCTTTCTACTCAATTCGCAGAGACAAGATGCTCCATGCTGTCCTGGAGAAATCCCCTACCATCTTCGCCTTTGCACATTCCACCTATGCTCAGCCAACTAATCTTTACTTTGGTGACCATGTCATTGCATCATCAGAAGGTGTCCAACAGGGTGATCCCCTGGGGCCCTTATTATTCTGTCTCACTTCCAGCTTGAGTTCTGAGTTCCGCGTCTTCTATTTGGATGATGGGACCTTATGTGGCCCAATTCAAGACATCATTTCAGATCTGGAGCATACAGAACAAGCGTCTAACAACCTAGGCCTAGGTCTTATATAACAGTTTGTGTGCAAGGAGGTCTCCGCCAAATCTGCTATTCTATCCATCTTTCCCGAGTTGTTGTCCACCAGCCCTGCTGATGCAGTTCTACTTGGTTCCCCTATTGGCTGCATCCGCTCCATTGAGTCAGTGCTTGATTCAAAGATCAAGTACCTGCACTCCCTGGGTGACAGGCTTGGGCTTCTGCATGCACACGACGCCCTCTGTCTTATGCAGCATGCCCTAACCTTCCCCAAGCTTCTTTATGTTTTGAGGGCCGCTCCATGCTTCTCTTCTGGTCTTTTGGAGTCATTTTACACAGTCCATCATTGCTTATTGGAGTCTGTTTGTAATATTTCTCTTGATGATGATTCATGGAAGCAGGCATCCCTGCCAATTAATTCTGGTGGTCTGGGGATTAGGAATGCAACCTTGCTTGCACCTTTAGCATACCTTGCCTCTGATGCAGATTGTGCGCCTCTCCTCTTTTCGTTACTGCCCCAGTACATTCTAGTCACCACTTAAGCTTCCAGTCCATGAAGTGGCTCTCCAGGTTTGGAGTAGCTCCTCTCATGTTAATCCACCCTCCGGTTCAGCCTCCATTAAACAAAAAGCTAGGATGCTCCCATTACCATGGGAATATGCATATATAGTTATTAATTATATCTGCACATTATACTATGCAGTCATGTGAAATGTGAAGTACCAGCGGCAGACTGGGCAGAAAAGCTAGCTATTCCTTCACGTTTTCCGCGGAAATAACAGCATCCCTTACAAAGGGAATACTAAACAGTAAAGCAAGAGATGACATCATTATTTCTTTGGCCAGAGCAATGTTGGTGCACACAATGTATATATCCAACGCCCACCAACTACAACATCATCTGCAAGAGGCTTGTAGGGAGACATTCTCAAAGATAGCATTGGAAGTGGCTACGTAAGTTATATCAGTGCATCATAGAATGCTACGCAAAATTGCTATTACATGTTATTCTAGCTTAATTAATATAAACTTGTTTATAATATTATTGTTTTTTATCCATTGCAGGATTCATGGAAGAGAAAGCTGTGCCAAAAGTTCAAAAACTTGCGGCGACCATCAAGGTCTGAGAAAGCGGGAATCCCTATATATTGACCCAGATGCCACTGTTCCTGAGAAGAAGTGAAAGGTTGAGGCATCAATAAAAGAAGAGCCAGCACTTAGTTTATCAGATATAGCAGAATACAATGAACACTGCAAGCATTTGCAGAAGGTGTACAGTTCACATAAATGGACGGAACGTGGCATGGCTACCTTGCTGGAGGAGACTGTAGCCCAGCGCACTAAGTGGATTTTGCAGGAAAGTCCCACAGTGGCAGTGATTCTTGATAAGTTCCCCTGTCTAAAAGAGCCCAAACTTGTGAGTATACGTACTGCATGCATACATAATAATATTAATTTTATTGTATTATCGTTTGCAATTGCATTCACTGACTCAATAGAACATGCATGTTACAATGTATTCCTGTAGATACTGTCAATGAATTATGCCGGATACTAGGCAATGACAAGGTCGCAGTTACTGCCAAATGGCATGATACCGAGGAAAGGGTTTTGCGTTATGCAGCACAAGATGGTAGGAAGGCCGTGAATGGACTCTTTAAACAGTACAATGCCAGACAAAGTGATGAGGAAAGTGCTGGTCAGTATAAGTATATTTATTCATAGCAAGTGCAGTTATAGCAATGCATGAGATGGTGTCACACTACATGCATGTGTCATGCTCGTTCCATGTTTCCCCTATTGGCAGATCGTCGAACTACATATACTTTACTTCTGCTGACAGCTTTGCTGCAAAGGAAGGGTGGACTGGGAAGAATGTCATTGCTTACAACATTTCAGGTGCAACTACAGAGTAAATATTTATTCCCGGTCTATTATTATGACAGTGTGATGAGCATATACAAGTCAGGGTTTCTTTCAGGAAATGTGTTAAGGGGGGAGGGGCAAAATTTAGTCCTGAAGAATGTGTGGGGGGCAAGTCAAAAGCATTGTAGGATATTCCATATATATGCTCACAACAGTCATGCTGTGATATAGAGCATCCGTTTTGTACTTGTGCTGCAGGGTGAGTCCATTGACATAGACAAGTCACTGGAAGGAGTGGACTGTGCAGCACCATTCATAGCGGCTTTCGGTGTTGACACAGATTCACTCACAGACATCAAGGTCATCATCGAGAAAAACAATGTTATACAAATACCTTCATTAGCGACAGCTGTACACTGTTATACTTCATCTTTATTATATCTTATCCGCTGCACTTCACTCCCCTCCTGCTACTTTTAGAGTATATTTATGGCATGAAGCCCTCACAAAAGAAACTTCCCATTTCGGTTTGTACGTTAATCGATAGTTTAGAGAAAGCTTAGATACGATCAATGTTTTTCATACGTGCATTTTACAACTCTGTATTGTATCTACTCCATATAGCCGCTCTTTGCTCAACTATATTATCATTATAATGGTGATCATTTATATATTGTACCATAGAAGTTGTCACTTTCATTCTTTTCATATAAATATTAATTATAATACATATGTACACAGATCCACAATTATAAAATTAAAAAAGAAATATACCCAATTAATATATAAGCAAAATCAAGTATACGACATACGACGGAAACAGAATTAACATGGCCATACCCAAAGGGTTTTTGATTATTATTAGCATTCATAATAATTTTATAAGAATAATTCCAACATTTCCAAATAATAGTTGGCAATAAATTGTCTAAATGAGTTCACAATTAAGAAAACATGACAGCAAATTATATCTGTAGCTCACTAACAGTTTAAGTACTTCTTAGCAGTATCTGCACAAAAAATGTAACAAGATATCACTTAATCCCTATATGCCAACTCTTACAGCAAAATATACAGAGAAACATCTCTCTATATAATGGACACTTTTGGACTAAGTCATATAGTTGGTTATACAGAGGTACAGTACTCACATTCACTAAGACCCGTCAGGCGTAGAAAGTTAACAAACTGTTTCTTGTGATAATTGGGGGGATGTTCCTTCACCACTATCTGCTCGCCAATGACTTCAAGTTTGACAATAGTGTACTGTAGGACGAGAGGGGATACCTTCACATTCAAGAATGCATATTTATACACATACACTGTAAAAAAGGGGTGTCACAGTGACACCATTTTGGAGTGTCAAGGTGCTGTGCGAATATGGCACCATGGAGGTGTCATTATGACACCCTGCAGTACTGGGTGTCAGGGTGGCACCCTAACATCCTAATCCCAATTCACACCACAATAATAAAATCCAATTAAATTAAACAGATAAAATTTTTACCAGAAACTAAATTTCGGGTTGAAATAGATGGAGATTAAATTATAAATAATTGTTCAGTTAATATCTTTAAATTGTTTCTCTCTGGTGAAATAAGTGAAAGTAAATTTAAAGATTGTCAATAGTTATCTTGCTATAATAGCTGCTTTCTTCATGCATGGATGCACATGACTGCAGGTGCACCATTGGAAGACTTCCTGCATACAAAAGTATTTTTCAAACATAATCAAATATACACAATGCCATGATATGGGGCATGCATGCACACACACAAGCACATGCACGTGTCACCACAAAAAATAAAGAGCATGCAGCACACGTGAATCGAGTGCCATTTAGTACCTATAAGCATTATTGCGTAATAATTATGTACTGGATCATTTCAGTGTTACAGAAGCGAACAGTTACCATATAGCCGGTTAATTTGGCGAGCATAATATTTGGCGAGCTGGACTAAAAAAGGTATTTGGCGGATTTAAATTTGGCGAGCTGGCCTACTAAAAGTATTTGGCGACCGAGGCGCCAAAATGATACCAAGTTGACGCCCGCGAACGCACGCCACGTGTCTATTCCGAGGTCTATTCGTTGTAGAAGAGCATAATATGCAAGCTCAAGATCAACAAAAGTTTCAATTCGAAAGCTGTGTTCGTGGACATCACATATACCAAGATATTTGGACTCCTAGTTCCGGAGAAGTATTGATATGCTGCCGTGAAATCTACAACACCAAAGACCCTTACGCGGTGGCAGTGAAGCGCAGATTCGATAAAAAAGAATAGGACTTCGTAGACGATGGCGCTTCCAAAGTCTTCTTGCTAAAGTATTTGCTCAAGGGATACATATCAAACCGAGTCTCCGCCGCGATCGAACAAAAACGAGGCTAAACACGTGGCATTCGAAATTTGGCGAGCTGGGCTCTAAAAGGTTGGTGGATATAAATTTGGCGCCTTGGCTCCAAATCCGCCAATTCGCCAAATTAATATCCTCGCCAAATTAACCGGCTATACGGTATGTACAACAAAACCATGTAGTGCAAGTGCTGCGTCTATTATACTTTTAGCCACATATGCGGAGCTTGCTACACTTCAAAATAGATGCAAACAATTACTACTTTGCACCATCATTTATCCCGTCACTAATCACAATATTGTTTTACAATGGCTGCGATTTTAAGCGAAGTGCTATGCTGCTTTACTGCATGTGTTCTAGGCATGCACTTCCCTGACATGCACACACATGCACACGCACACACACACACACACACACACACACACACACACACACACACACACACACACAAACACACACGCACACACACACACACACACACACACACACTTTTTCAGTCCAAATGGTTAAATGCATCATCTTAATTGCAGCCCGTACCAAAGTCAACAAGAGTGATACAAAGTGGGCAAACCTACAATAGATGAACATACCATGTTACTTCACATGTTGACAATATATGAACAAAACTGAATGAAAAGAATGAACAATGTCTGTGGTGATTTCTGGAAATCCATCCATGCACTCTTCATACAAGAAAGTACAGCTATGCATGCATGGAGTACTATTATAGTACATTGGAAGAAAATGACAGGAATTCAATACAAGGTAAAAGATAAAAGTAACCATGCATGCATGATCAAAGCTATAGCAGTACATTACAGTTAAATTAAATTTAAAACAATAATAATGTTATAAACACAGTGGAAAAGAGTGACTCACAATGACTTTGCTATACACAATCTATTGTGCTAACCAGCTATACAATCAAAGGTTATAGTAGTACTATGGTATAATTGCATCCTTTCAAATGGCGCTCATGCAACACGACCGATTACATCAAGATCTTACCATGGTATCTCCTGGATTATTCTTTAAATTGTGAGTCCTGCAGCCGGGTCCAAGTTCCAGCTTCGTGAATACCTCATGCATGTCCCCTTCAAGGTTAGTCCTGAGTCTCTGATACGCGAAACCAAATCTTTTCATTCGTATTTAGACTAAAAAAACTACACCGACTTGGATAACTAAACCGTTGTACATTCAATACCAAACTTTGCATTGTTTCATCAAGCTTTCGGCAAATGCGGGTCTATTATCCTGCCAGGTGATGTGAAAACAGCCATATTTTCTATCGTACCGTGCACATACGGTACGCCAAGAAAACGGTACGTTTCGAGGGACGGTACTCTGAGAACATGCTGTGCAAACGATACCATTTAGCAACTTTTAAGTGATTAGTACCGTATATACAGAGAATGAATGCGTAAGTTATTGAGGTATATACATCTATTGCTTACATAATGGCACACTAGTTATATACACAGACACAAAAATGATACTCTGCAAACTGTACACATACTTACCATTAGGAGTGGCTTCCATAACCCATTGTGCTACCCGGCTAGCATCATGAACTGACTGAGGCAGAGTGTCTACTATGTTGAAAGAGTAGGGTATCAATGTAACCATGTGGTACACTGCACACATGGATTTGAGTCACAAAGAATAAAGCAAAGACATGCAGGCAATTTCGTGAAGCTGGTAATTATGGTAATCGTCATATACTTTTTAACCCAGCAGCAGATTGGTTGAAGTATGTCTAAATAATAATATCAATCAATCAATCAAAAAGTAAAGGAGACTAGAATAGACCCAGATTGTAACAATACCCTCATTATCTTCAGCTGTTCTGGCAACTGACTAAAAGGTATACGAAATTCCCGAATTTCAATCCCTACTTCTACCTTACTGACAAAATCTAAAGCTACTTCTTCGCTGACCTTGAAAGGCGAGATACTATTATAGCTCTTCTTCCTACTCTGGTAATGGTAGGATGGTTCCGTCCACAATGCTAAACTGGAATAATTGCATCCTTTCAAAAGGCCGCACAGCTTCCTCTGATTGGCCACCGTGGCAGAGTGGTACTGAGCATCAGTGCGCAACAAACCTATAACCTTCACTGTACATGCACATGAACAAGGATTGAGCTACACAAGAAGACTTTATTGGCAATACCGTGTTTTTCTTTGCAGACGAGTCACAATTGTTTGCCGTACAACGGAATATTTCGGGGACAATAGGGACATTAAGATTTGTATTTTTTGCCTTACGCGTAACCTGTAACTTGTGGGAAAGTCACGTGCGCGACCACAAACCGCAGGTCACACGTTCGGTTCATACGTATTTCACCTGTAGACCGGCGTCTACACGTACACGATCCCCGCGGAGTTTAGCTGAAGAACGTTAGGCTGCAGAAGAAAGGGAAAAGAGAATGCAAATGGAGTTTGAGGAGCGCAAGCTCATGTTGGATTTGCTGAAAAAGTTCCTATATAGACAAACGGTAGTTTTATATTTTTTTTGATTGTATATTCAATTATGTGGTAGTCTCCACTTACTTGTGCTTTGCTCATATGTGGTCAGCAACACATGTACATAAGTTTACACATTGGATAAATACGTTTCCAAAGAAGGAGGATCTACACCAAAAAAGTACTAGTCAGGGAACCATGCAGGCATGTGTGACAGTTGGTGAGGATGGCTGCCACTAAATAGTATTTACCAACTGGCTGAAGTAGTAGCTTAGTGTTCCGCTTGAAGTCCAAGTAGGAAAAGTACTGCATGATCTTGCCAAACGTCCACTCCACACTTATACGGACTTGGCTCATGGAACGATTAAAATCTTGCTGCTGCTGTGTGAGATGAGCTCCACGGAAAGGTGCCATGATGTTCCTAGATAAGCCATAGGCTGGATCACCATATATGACATAGGGCTGTCCATTGGGCTGCTTGAATTGCTGAAGCTTCTGGGCCAGTCCACTTGCTCCAAGCATGAATGCATCATGACGTCTACCCTCAATTGGTCCAAACATGTGCGCAATAAGACCATTGGGTGCAACAACAGACTACAAGGAGAATGGAAAACTAACATTACGATTAACAATACAGCACAATATGTACACATACAGACTGCCTACTTGGAGCTTAATGCAATGGACCCTCTTGTCTCCACTAAACATAATCCGCTGCTTCCAAGAAGGTCTAGCAATCGGCCGAACTGTGCCATCAATAAAACCCCAACATTGACGAAGAGCAGCACCTTTGCATGTCAAGTATCGCAATGGAGAACTGCTCTGGGTTCAGCCAGACCAAGTTGAGTGATTCCAGCAAATGTTTATAACGTCTAAATACATCATCTATGATCTGTAAAAGACTTCAATGAAGTTAACACCCCTCAAACCACTGTAAACACAACTAAATGAAGAACGTACCAAATTAAATATATAGACTTAGCTCAGGCTCGGGTCTTCTAAACAGAGGGGCAAGATCACACCATCGATTTGGGAAGGACAGCCTACGCAACATGATTACAAGGACTTCAAATCCTGAAACTCTAGTGCCTTGGCCACAGCGATAAGATTGCGCTACGTTTAGTGCACTACACAGGCGCTCCAGATCTCCTTTCTCAAACCTGAACGGTAAATGTCTGCCTTAACAAGTTAGAATACCCAAAATCTTACTACACACACCTAAAAAGCTGTTTGCACTCCAAGTCACTCAGATTATCCAGCAAAAAGCGCTTTCGTTCGACAGTGAACTTGGGAGAGTACATAGCGTTCAATAAAAGAATCGATAAGTCCTCTTCGTCGCTGCTGTCACTGAACGGTATCATCATATAAAAGGACTTGCAATATATCTGACACATCACGCCTGGAAATGATATTAGGCTCCAACTAGCTTAGAGAGCAAGAAAAACGACCTAATATCTGCCGTCTCACCGTCGAGTATCTATGGTCTCACCTTCGGCTGGCAGCCATTTTCAACCGCTAATTTCACGCTACAGGTTACACGCCAACAAATGGTGAAATTTCGATGAACGCGTAACTTGTGGTAGCGGTTACAGGTTAGGCGTTACCCATACAAAAAATCTTAAGGTCCCTAAGGCATATTTTGAACAGCCTGTTAAGTGTTATGGTTTTTCGGTGGCAATAGAGAGGTCAGTTTACAGACTGTCCAACCCCCAAAGTTGAATGAGAGGGAAAATATATGTACATTATACATACCAGCGCAAATTATCACTGAGTCAGACATGATAATACAGTAGCAAACATCGGAACAGCATAAATTACCTGTAACATTTAATTTATAGTTAATGTAAATACGAGCAAACACAATGACAATAAAGAAAGCAAAAAATCAACATGAATGGGACTACTAATTGTAGCTTCCATGTTCAGTATTGTACTTTCTCACAACAGGACCATTTTTCTTTATGAGATCATCGGAGGGATGAAACTCATGGCATTCAACATTTACATTAATTTTCATTGAAAGTAGGGCCGCAATAGTGCTTCTCTCCAGTTGACTACGCTCTTCTGTGTCTATTTTCCTGACCATAGAGAAAGTTTGTTCACTGTCAGCATTGCTTGCAGGAAGAGAAAGTAGTGCTCTGACAAGGATAAGCAGGTTAGAGTATAGGGGCTTAGGTGAGCCAATTTGCTTGATACTGTGCATTGTTGCCCAGAAAGCATCAGCCTGGGTTGCTACTGGCAGATCTCTCTCATCAGCCATTTGGAAATCCATGGCCTCAGCTTATAGCAAATCAAGAGATGAAGGGGAGAACAGCAGCTGAGGCAACATCTTTGCAAGGCGTACTGCTGCATTGGGGAGATCTGCAAATTCTGTGCGTTGTTGGGGATTCAAAATTTGTAGATCTGATAAAAATGTAGAATTAAAAGGAAATTTTTCGAATAGCTTAGTCACAAGTGAGGAGTAAAACAGACGAACGTGATCGAAAAATAACTGTACCTCTGCCACCAGTCCTTCCTCATCATCTGTTTGGCACTACGTAAAACGTTACGTAATAAGCTTACTACGTTTCGCGCGGGAAATTAGAACGTTCTTAGTAACGGATACGACGTATCAAGTATCAGTAGCTGACGTATGGGAGTTGTCATGGAATCTCCATGGATACCTGAAGCAAGTCGGTAATTTTAGAATCTGATAGTGTCATGGTATCTCCATGGATACCTGACGCAAGGTAGTGGATAAAAATGGAAGAGACACATTATTATTCAAATCGAGGAATACAATGTGGTAAAAAAAAGAAACGCATCGGACACAGGGGTAACCCCGGAATGTAGTGCAAGGCTTGTTGTCAGCCAAAAGCACTACAGGGCCCTGGCAAGGCTAGAAAGAACGGTGTCCTCAATTACAAAACTGGTGAACAAAGGGGTGAACAGCAGTTGCAAATTTGCGTGAGGGTTCTCCGATGCTGTCACCATCTTCATCGCTTCTGAAGTACACATTACACCGCTCCTTCTGTTGGCTTTCGCTCTTCTTATTCATAAGTTGTGGCAACTCTTTCTCCTCATAATTCTTCTCTGCATATTCACAGTTGCCACGTGGTGGTAGCCATTTTATTCACGCCACGCAAAATATATTAAAGTATTAAATTATCTAGTACGTGCGTCTGGATCATTTCAGCAGAAATTGACTATATTATGCTAGCCTGTGAAGTGGTTCAGCGTGCTATTTCAGTACGGGCGCGAGTGCCTGGAGCACTAAGTCTTTCGTGTTCAATTATAGCACATCCTTATTGTACAAAGCCTGCTAAACTGCCCTCTAGAAAATTGGTATACAGTGGTCCAGATCCGCTGCTCTCGACTTTCTCTGGTTTAGCTAAGTCAGCGAAGACGTCCAAGAAGCTTCTGGAGTGGTTCCCTGCAATCAACGTAGGCAAAGATTTGTTTGAAATAAAGTAAGTATTGTATAATTTCATTTGTGGCAGATCATATTAGAAATGGAAGTTATATAGTCATGTTCGCAGAAAATCGTTTTTTTCAGCCAGATATGTTCCATGGCTTGTAGCCTATCTTTATACAAAGTTTGAGAACCTAGCTTGCGAACTTTCTCGGGGAAGTTATGAGCCTGCATGAGGTGTATATGCATGTAGAGTTAGTCTGGCCATAGATACTAGCTCAAACCCCATTGCTGACCCAACTTCTTGATCCTATATTTTCGACCCAATTCTCAATGACATATAGAGTATAGTATCTGTAGTCGGCCACCAGTTATAACCATATGCTGAATGTTTCGGATTGAAGCAGCATGAAGCTGCACCCCCTCTAAATTGCACTCTATGTAAGGCATGTCCGGTGTCTTTGTTAGATGGGGAGGAGTGTGTGATGAACTGGAGGACCTGTCTAGTGCACAATTAAAGACTTATGCTTCTGTATTTTTTCCCGAAGATACCTTTGTCGCTAAAAGACCAGTTTCATTCTTTGTGAGTGTTATTGTAATGATGTAATTCCTGCCGAACCTGTTGCTACATATGCCTGTGCATGCATACACACACACACACACATTTCACACACACACACACACACACACACACACACACACACACACACACACACACACACACACACACATGCACACACACACACAAAATAGAGTTTGTCATTTGGCTTTCCTGGCTCGGACAGACATATTAATATGGCACCGCTGCAAATTTAACACATTATGTAATCCTTCATTGCTTTGGTTCTGCACATTTCAGGACTTTTACCTTGGTGTTCTTGAGGAGGAGCAGCTTGAAGCGGATGATGCCGCATTGAAGTCCTGTACCTTAGCATACTTCGGGTTGAAACAATTAGTCCTCTCCATAGGTATGTCAGGTGACTTTGTCACTGACAAAGTGAAAAGGTTAATGAAAGATTTGATTATGGCACCCTTGTTTCCAAATTGGGACTTATTTGGAGAAAGGTGAAGACTTGATGAGTACAGATCATCGTAGTATGGTCACATATGATAATCCCTTTTCAAGTTTTCTCTTACTCTTTCAAACAGCCTTGCAGTGTCTTATTCGACTACAACCCTCCCTAACCAAGAATTAGCCCTTCAAGTTCAAGGTGATGTGTCATGGACTCTCCCGAATGTAAGGGAGACGATGACTATATAAATTTTACTGCATGTATACCAATGCATAGAATTTTGTATGCCACCTACATATCCCTACCTTAGTCCTGTATGGCTATATTCCGCAGACATTGTCATTTGTTTTAAATTTAGGCTTCCCACACATGCACTGCATGGTTATTATATATGCCATGGTATATCCATGCAAAACGACCCATTATGAGATTCTGACTTTTTTACCTAGTAAATTGCTGTCAAATTACTCTATTTGTTCATTGTTCTTCCAGTCTCTACTTAAGGTGGCAATACACCCTGAACCATAATACTAGCACCTCAGATATTTACTTATTACATCTATGCAGTTAAGGTACTTTAATGGAGTTACTGATGCAGCGTTATGGAAGCGCATGGATGGCACCCAACTCCTCATAGGAAAGGTTTGCTGGAGTTTGTCATTAAATGCTTTGTTTTGTTAGGGAAACATTATTTTGAGTTTTTCTTTTAGATAATCCAATATTGATGTACTAACCGTATCCTGGGGTAAATTGACATCCTGGAGTATATATATTATAATTCTACAAGCCCCATGCATGCAGGGCATACAGTATATATAGAACCTCTCGTCCAAAGCTAAGAACTATATGGAACTTATTTAACTTAAAAAGTATTATATGCTTTATCCCAATAGTGTTCATATTTATATCTGCAATTAACTTAGGGAAAAGATGATTCCAGGGACTGTGGACTTCCTCAAGTCCTTATGGCTATGCTTGTACAGTGTGCAAAGAGTGCATGCACTGAGCCAGTAATTTGGGGGTTCGTTTTGGATCCCGATAAGGTATATACCTATATAACATGCATTCTTGAATGTGAAGGTATCCCCTCTCGTCCTACAGTACACTATTGTCAAACTTGAAGTCATTGGCGAGCAGATAGTGGTGAAGGAACATCCTCCCAATTATCACAAGAATCAGTTTGTCAACTTTCTACCCCTGATGGGTCTTAGCGAATGTGAGTACAGTACTTCTGTATAACCAACTATAAGTCCAAAAGTATCCGTTATAGAGATGTTTCTCTGTATACCGTATAGCGGGTATTTTTCAGGGGGTAAAATTTTCCTGGTTTTTGTGGTTGAGATTCACCCTACAAAAATTTTACCGATGAATTATTCAAGCCACTTGGCCTTCGTCTTTTGTGCGGTCTTTGTTCATTGGTCTTCTTATGGTAAGACTATTATATTGATACCTATGTCTTTGTTTCATTTCGATATTTTAAGAAAGAAAAAGGCAGTCCACAGCTACTAATTAAATCCTCATGGATCTGTAGCGAAGAAGGTGATACCATCTTCGTCCATTGCAGCAGCCAATGTAGAAGTACGCTCTGTAATAACGGCCACAACAAACAGTCGAAAGAGAGCCCCATATGGAAAGTACACCCCCGAACAGAAGGCTATGATCGGTAAGAGTGCTTCTGAGAATGGCCATGCAATTCCGAAATCTCTCTATACTGGTGATAGCCTTGTACCATAGCATCAGCTTCGAAGAAATCCGCCATTTTTACTTATACCGTATGATCGACCCCACAAATTTTTTCCCATAAACTAGCTAAAATTTTGAGATGCACAAAAATTTTACCCCCCAAAAAATATCTGCTATACGGTATTTTGTTGTAAGAGTTGGCATATAGTGATTAAGTGATATCTTAATTGCTACATTTTTTGGTGCAGATACTGCTAAGAAGTACTGTAACTGTTAGTGAGCTACAGACATAATTTGTTGTCATGTTTTCTTGTGAACTCATGTAGACAATTTATTGCCAACTATTATTTGGAAATATTGAAGTTATTCTTTTAAAATTAATATGAATGCTAATAATACTCAAAAACCCTTTGGGTATGGCCATGTTAATTCTGTTTCCGTCATATGTACGTATACTTGATTTCACTTATTACCGTATTCTCTCTAAAAATTCGTCACACCTAATGTAGCAAAAAATTCGTCTTTCTATTAGAATAGAATAGGATTTCCCTAAATTGTTTACCCTGACGAAAATATAGAATTTTTAGACAAAAATTAGAATATGACAAAACTTTAGAAGCTATTCTCGAATCCTATAATTCCAGCTTTTAGTGATGGGAGGTATGCCACTTTTGACCCTCTTGTGTACTTGGACAAACAAAAATCCACATAGAAAGCCAAAATAAGCACAAGCGATGTGAATTTCCTTCTTCAAAGACAAAGAAAATATCGCAATTGTTCATCTTAGACTCTGTACAACAACAAAATCCACCCGTTGCAGGAGATCATTGCGAGAGAATTCATAGAGTACTGCGAGGAGATGATGAAATATTAGATCACTTCCTGTACCTGACGAAAATTAGAGTCAGATGACGGAAATTAGAATGGCTGCAAATTCGACAGGTTTAGAATACAAATAAACCAAAGATTTAGACCTGATGAAAATTAGAATGACGAATTTTTAAAGAGAATACTATATATTAATTGGGTATAATATTTTTTTTTTTAATTTTATAATTGTGGATCTGTGTGTATGTATGTATTATTAATATTCACGTATATGAAAACAATGAAAGTGTCAACTTCTATGCATGGTACAATATATAAATGAAAAAATGTTATCACCATTATAATGATATAGTTGAGTTAAGAGCGGCTATATGGAGTATATATAAAACAGAGTTGTGAAATGCACGGATGAAAAACATTGATATCTATAGGCTTTCTCTAAACTATCGATTAACGTACAAACAGAAATGGGAAGTTTCTTTTGTGAGGGCTTTATGCCATAAATATACTCTAAAATAGCAGGCGCACAGGCATGCATGCATACCTGCAAGATGGGGGTGTACCATTTATTGTGGATGGTCAGCAACGCCACTTTCATGGGATTGTGACTGTCGTGTGTGCTGACAATCCTGCCAGCACGTGTCTCGGAGGATTCAAGGAGAGTGCATCTGCATTTAGATACTGCAGACACTGCACTGGGACTGGGCAGGACATACAATCAAAGGTCCCTATAATACCTGTCCACTATAATTTAAAAAAAATATCTAATATTATCTCTGTTATGTAGTTTATTGAGTCCCAGTTTCATCTCCGATCAACTGTCCAACACTCACATCATTGCGACATCCTGGAAAGACTTAGATTTGTCTATGGCCGATCCTCAACACTATTCAATGGCATTTGGAGTCAACCGAAGAGCGTTACTTGATACCCTTCGCTATTTTGATGTCTCTGGGGCACTCATCCCCGATATAATGCACGACATTCTTGAAGGTGTTCTTCCACTAGAACTGAAGCTCATGCTTATTAATAAGGTATATTGTAAATGCGTGGCATTTTCAGTCATATTACATGCATGCATGCATTATATTGCCTGTGGCATTTTGTATGCACGTAGGTGTTCGTGATTGATCACAAGTTATTCAATCTTGAATTCATTGATGAGCAGTTCAAGAGCCTAAACCTACGTTTGTTTGATGGAGATAAGCTTTCCCCATATATAAAGGTATATACCTTATCGGGATCCAAAACGAACCCCCAAATGACTGGCTCAGTGCATGCACTCTTTGCACAATGTACAAGCATAGCCATAAGGACTTGAGGAAGTCCACAGTCCCTGGAATCATCTTTTCCCTAAGTGAATTGCAGATATAAATATGAACACTATTGGGATAAAGCATGAATACCTTTTAATTAAGTTAAATAAGTTCCATATAGTTATTAGCTTTGGACGAGAGGTTCTATATACTGCATACCCTGCATGCATGGGGCTTGTATACGGTACTTTTCATAAGAAACTGGACGACGAACGGCGGTCAAACCGACGGCCAATCGACGGACGTACAGTGTACGGTCACCGGGCGTACAACATACGTACACCGGTCGGACGACAACTACACGGCTCGTAACACGATTACATCATTGACAAGGAGTAGTTGGAAACAGTTCCCCAAGCGATCGCGAGATGGTGTTTTTGAGCTACGTAAAGTAGCGAATTCTGCTTTTAAGACGCAAAGGCAAAAGCTATAAGCAAATTGCAAATGCGTTAGCTGGAGAAGGACATGTCGCTTCGAAATCTGGAGTTGCGCTATTTATCAATCAATCAATCAATCAATAATTATTACAGTGCACCATGCCCACTGGCACTAGGGCACACACTGGCCCCATGTAGCACTTTCATCAGAAGGAAAAACACAAAAGAAAAGAAATGAGCAGTTACATATAATAACAAATAGAGTCAACCAAATCTTACATGCCGCATACATGAAATAATTTCCAATAACTGGTAGTTTGTGCATGCGGCAGACAGCAGGGATGCAGCAGGATCTTGGGTACAGACAGTGTGCCGTTCCATCCAGTCCTCCAATGGTACACGCTGTGCTCCCCATGCCTCACATCTCATCAGCCAATGCCCCACATCTTCCACTTCACCACTATCACAAAATTTGCATACTCTAGCTCTCCTCTCTTGACACACCTCTCCATCTTTCCGTCTCAATTTCAAATCCTGCTGTGCCTCCTCTCAGTTTCATCATCATCCTCCTATCCAATCTTCTCCACACTCTCGCACACTCCGACCACTCTCCCAAACTCACAATCCTCTTCAACATCTCCAGCTTAGGCTTTGTCTCCATCTCCTGTCCCCATTCCTCCTGTACTTTCCTCCAGGCAATGGCTTCCAGCATCTCTCTCACTTCCACAGCCGACAACTCTTTAAGCACCTCCACACTAACAACCTTCCACCCAAACTGCCCCCAACACATCCCCACCTTCCGAATCCAAGGATCTCTACCCAGCCTTACTGCCGCGTAGTTCTTTATCAAGAACTACGCGAAAGATGGAGGTATCGGGCGAAAACCGGGAAGAGGTTTGACTGGGAAGAAAACAGAAGCGGTTTGACTGGGAAGAAAACAGAAGCGGTCTTGAAACGTATCGACAGTCACATGGAATAAGACGACGAACTTTCGCTGGAAGATTTGAGGACATCACTGCAGAAGGAGGACATCTCTGTATCCGTATCTTCGCTGGAGACAAGAACTTGGCTGGACCACCAAAGGAACCAAGTATTGTCTAATGGTGAGGGAAGCAAACGTTGAGAAGAGACTAGAGTGGGCAAAGGAGAATTGTGAAGACATAAACCTCGACAACTTGGTGTTCACCGACGAAACGACTGTTCAGCTTGAAAATCATCGATGGGTTATATACCTGCTACAAGAAAGGTTGCAAGCCTCGATACAAGCCCAAGCCAAAGCACCCAATTAAGCTTCATGTGTGGGCAGGCATTAGCAGGAGAAGACGAACAGGGGCCTGTATTTTTGAAGGACGGATGAACGCTCCGTTGTTTACACAAATTTTGCAATAAACCCTCATTCCTTTTATCAGGAATGCCTATCCTGACGGCTGTAAACTCATACAGGACAATGACCCAAAGCACTGCTCTCGGCTGGCGCACGAGTACTATGATGATGCAGATGTAGATTGGTGGAAGACGCCTGCCGAATCACCTGATCTGAACCCCATTGAGTGCCTCTGGCATGAACTCAAAGAATTTATACGACGCAGGGTCAAACCGAAGACAAAACAGGATTTGATTGATGGAATCCATCAGTTTTGGCTGACGGTGGACATTGCCAAATGCACCAAGTACATTAATCATCTTAAAAAGGTCATTCCTGAAGTTAAAGTGTAAAGGGCATGGCACAGGGTTTTAAACATTATTACTACCTATAGTATTATATTATTATTGTTATTATTATTAGAGTACTCTTGTTCAGTTTGCATGTCAACTGTAGTCTGTGGTTAATTTCTATAGTTTATCTATGAAAACACTTTGAAGTCTTGTTTAAGTTGGTTGTATACTACACTATGGCCAACATGTAAGTACAATATCTTAATAATGAAAGCAAAATGGAGGAAGGTCAAGAGATACTACGCACAGTCGCAATTGCATAATTAAAGTGCACATTCCCGAGTAGTCTATTTTTCAATGATATACGTACGTACGCCCAATTTAGGCTAGGAGGCTGCACTTCTTCTTTCTAGGCTAAGAGGCTTATACCCTTCTTCTTTCTCAGTCGTTTGCATTGCTGAGCAATTGCCTCTTGAGCAAGCATCCACTTTTGCTCAAAACTTTCCGGAAGTGACCAGTATGAGGGGAACATTTCAAAGAGGGTCATCTTCAAGGTGTTCAACACCTCATGGGGCAAGGCTGGTGCTTTGCCACCCCCACCTAGGACTGCACCTCTCAAGCACTGAGTCTCCAAAATATACTTCGCGTGCTAGCTTTACAGCCACCGCGCTCATTCTACTGTCAACCAGCATGCAGCAATATGACCACTTTGCATCCTCGGCTGAGATAAGCTCACTGGTGTCAATGTCCTCAGCTGTAAACTCTTGCCCTCCTTTAGCCTTTGGAATTGGCATTAGCCAATGTTTAGGTGCTGAGCCATTGGTGGTGGTGGGGTTGGATGTAGGTTGCAACACACTAGATGATGTGAAGGAGTCTTCATGAACAGTATTGGGTTGGTCTGCTGGTTGAAATTCACTGGGGGAGCTCACAGGAGTAGCTACTTTCCTATGTATTGTAGCTTCGAGAGCTTCAATCTTCTTTAATATCTCAGCATTTTCCCTTTGTATGGCCTCTTGCCCCTGTAATAACTGCTTAAGCATTGACATTACAGGGGCACTCTCCTCATGTTGTTGTGCTTGTTGGGCTTGTACAAGTTCAGTGACCATCTGATCATCCCACATGTCATCAAACGGAAATCGTGATGGAGGAGATGAGGGTTCGTCTTGCGGTGTGTGTTGCAACACAAGGGACGGGTATGGTGGTGACGGTTGTACTTGCTGACCGGGCAAAGGTGGTGAAGGCTCACAGTCAGCAATATGCAAATTCTTCCAGTGGGCTCATCATTCTTCTTTTTATTGTTTTTCCTTACTGGAAGTCCTTTGCGCTTGTGCTTGTCTTTGGTTGGAGCACTTGCTGGAGCTATCGATAGAGAAGTGGCTGGAGCTGTCGATGGAGAAGTGGCTGGAGCTGTCAATGGAGCAATGGCTGGAGCTGTCGATGGAGCAGTTGGTAGTGTGGGGGTTTAAGAAGTTGCTGGAGATGTGGCTGGAGTCTGTGGATCCAGGTGATGTGTAGTGAGAAGATCATCGGCTGGTGGTGTGGTAAATATGTCAATCCCATTCATGATATTATCCTGGAGAACCAACATTTCATCTTCTGTTCCTTATAAGGAGGAAAACAGAGATTAAGTATGCCATGCAAATCAGCGAATGTAACACACAACAGACAATGCACATTACGTTTTACGTAGGAAGACAAAGCCACAAACACTTTTAGTTATGTACACTAAGAAACCACAAGACACCAACAAGTACGTATAGTGCTGGCTTACCGACTGCTGCGAGAACTACAGGATGTATCCTCTTTCCCCATTTCACTTGACAAGGTGTTTTAACTTGTAGCTTTTCATTTGCTGAACCAACCAAGTCTGTACACTTCACGACATTCGCTAAGTCTCCTTCAGGCCACAATACGAAGCAGTAGTTTGCTGCAAGTGTAACAACTGACTGAATACGATTTTTCTAGCAATATCATACGAATCTTATACTTACCAGTGGCCTTTTCTGACGCTTTTAAAACTGTTCTCAAGCTCATTTTGCTGCCTGGTACGTACGGAACTGTGAAAAGGAACAGGTGTTTGGCAGACGGTTCCTCCAATCTCAGCAGTTGGTTTGAGAATGAATGATGAAACCATTTCGAGTAGCTACAGGGATGTGTGTTGGTTCATCTCTGAACAATCACATTCTTGTAAGATTTGTGGCAAAAGGGTTGACGAATCTGGCTTACATGGCCTCAGCTGTTGGAAGAGCCAGGGACACAGAGCACGCCATTCAGAGCTCAACCAATTC
>CAUJGJ010000465.1:7500-10000 GCA_963170055.1 Halisarca cf. caerulea | reverse complement strand
ATTACTTATGTAAGACTATTATTAATGCAAACACACACACACACACACACACACACACACACACACATACACATACACGCACACACACACACACACACACACACACACACACACACACACACATGCACACACACACACACACACACACACACACACACACACACACACACACACACACACACACACACACACACACACACACACACACACACACACACACACACACACACACACACACACACACACAGACACACACACACACACACACACACACCAGGGGTGTAGGAAGCTCAAAAATGCAGCTAGTGGTGGGGCAGAAATTTGAAAGGCATTACACAGTGATTTTTACCAATGAATATAATGACCATTAACCTATTTAACAGTAAAATTAAAACCTTGACTCATGTGGCAGAAAATAAGCAAAAGATTACAAAAAGACACAATTTCTTCAAAAGTGACCAAATATTGTTCCAGTCTATGCTCATTTGGAGCAGGTAAGAGTTCAGACACAGTGCCCAAAACCCATAAAACCACAAGCCACGATGATCACGTGTTTATTGCACAATTGCAAAATGACCGTCTGCGGTGAAATATCTGTACTGGCCAAGAAAAAGAGCCGCAAGCTTGAATTAAAGTAAATTGTAGAGCTTGTGTTGTCTCAAAGTATTGTGAAAGGAATCATAGGTAGGTAAATTTTGCTGAATTCAATTACTTCGCATGTGGGACATGTCCAGAATAGTTATGATATATAGTGCTCCTCAGTTTGCATAGTGATAAAATTTTATTTTTCAGCGCCTATAAGTTATTGGTCATGCATTTATTGCATGATTCGAGCTGTTATTCGGGCATATATGAAAGACGAATCCGTGTTTAGTGACGTTTCTGTCGTCACAGTTGTTTTGTCACATGATGGCTCGTAACCTAACTGGATGTTCTTCGGAATTCTAGTTTTCGGCTGGGTGCTATTCAAGGGAACAAGCTGGAGACAGTGTCTTGGTGCCATTGCCCTCGCATAGTAAAGTTAGTAAATGTGTTGCTATAGCCATTTATGTGAAAAAATAGTCTTAGACGCGTTCCTCCATGTATAGTACCCAAGCTTTTCGCTTAAAGTAGGGCTTAGAAAAACCTCACAACTAGCTTCTTCGCGATAACTACAGGCCTCTCGACCGGGAAATTATAGAAAAGTTTATGAGTCTACCTACTCGTTGAGCCCTCGTTACACTCTGAAGCTTCTACAAGTTGAAAACCAAAGCTATAACAAAGACCGGAATTTTCACACCTCCAAATTAGCATGGACATATCCCACATGTGTTCTGTTATTACTGAGAATTTTAATGCTAAGAGAAATACTTTTTTTAAAACGCATATATATATATGAATATGTATATGTATATATATGTATGTATATCTATGTATATATATATATATATATATATATATATATATATATATATATATATATATATATATATATATATATATATATATATATATATATATATATTATATGCACATATATTTTTTTGTTATTTTTTATTTTTTTATGACTTTAAAAAATGTAAATAGGTAAACTGTTGCTCTATCCAGGAGAAAAGGAAGAATACATTCCCGAATTGGTTGAAGTAGCAAAATAGTAGCTTGGGTCCTAAGAATGCAGACAATATCCAACGTGTACCATTCTGCGGAAAGATCGTTTGCAGACAGATTAGGTACCTTGAGAAAAGGAAAAAATAATTGATAATGTTTCTGGAAGAAATCATTATCACTTTTGGGTAAATTTGAATCCAAAATATAATTTAACGAATGCATACTACAATCCAATGGTTGTTGCAAAGGTTGGATACATTGTTCACTCATAGCTTCTTATTTCGCCGATTTAGAGGTACACTTTTAAATTCCCTTTCGTTTCTAGCCGCCATTTTCTCCAAGTACGTACTGTCATTTACTGGGAATAAGTCGCAGCTTAGATGCCTAAATTTTACTGGCAAAGTGCAACTTATGCACCGAATAGCTCGTTATATGGCTGATGACATGAAAATGCTGTTCAAAACCAAGGTGTAACTTATACAGAGGTGCGACTTATACCCCGTAAAATACGGTAAGTGGTCACGTTCTTTCGGAGGGCGGTGTATGTGTGCAGCCAATATTTGTGCTTGTATGATACTTGATGAAACAAGTATTGAGTACCCTTGTCAAAGTACATGCAGGACGATTCATGTCACTGAGTTTATATTGGGCATATATGTATAGGGATAGTGTAACAGTTACTATATAGAATGAGAAACGCATTCGTTGTAATGCAGGATATCTTGTAACTGTACAACAGGACAATTCTGTTAAACTATGGGACCATCCTGTTATGCAACAAGCTGTCCTGTTACATAACAGGGCAGCCTGTTGTGTAACAGGACAGTTGAAATAATGTTATATACCACTAACAGAATATCCCCTTACACAATGGATTATTCGGTTACGTAACAGGCATCCCGTGTTGTGTAAT
>CAUJGJ010000465.1:0-2500 GCA_963170055.1 Halisarca cf. caerulea | reverse complement strand
TTGATCCAATTGTACAATGAATGTAACTTCCCATGTGCAAAACACTTAAAGTCATGCTTTCCATTTAATTGTTTCAATCATACATAATTGACCGTAAGGAACTTTGCATACAATGAACATTGCTCTACAATGGTGATCGATGCATTGTCATTCTTAGTACATGTGAGTGGACCGTGCCTGTTTACTGTACGTACAGAACTTACCACGCAAAGCATTGAAAAACCAAATCATATGACTCCCCGGGGGAGTTCGGCCCACAGCAATCTGTTGGGTTTGGGGTGACAAATGCAGGCCCCCCACAGTCAGTGGTGAAATAGCATTTCACGCCAAATCCAGAACCACCTGTGGTGAAGCAGGCAGAGACCATGTGAAATGATAACACTTCATACCTGCATAATATTGCTGGGTGTTTATTTATACTATTATTTACAAGTTGTTGCAAATATGTTGTGTGTTATAAATCTTTGAAGACCTAAACATAATAAATTATAATAGTTTATATTATTAGATAGAAATGTACACAAATCCTGCTGAAGTAGGTATTAAGTCCTGGACATGCAGTACTGTTTCCTATACAGGGGAGGCAACTGTATGTAATATAAAATACTACATTTGCAGTAATATGATGCATGTACTATGCAGAGGAACTGATACAAATTACCGTGACTATTGTATTTCAAACAGACTTGTGTACTTTACAAGAGTAAAGAGGAATAAGTACTGTATTGCAGAAGTCTTAGATCACACATAGATGCTTTTACATAGACAACCGTTCCAGACAACCGAAATTTAATATCTCTTAGCACCCGGTACACAGCACTTGAGGATGGATGCATACCATTATAATACAGTGAATAGGTACTATATGAACTGCTCAGGATGTCCCTAAAAGAGTGGTAGGCCTTATGTACAGTTGCAAGAAATCATTCTTGCTTTAGTCGCTCTCAAACCAGTGTACGGGGATTGCTACGGGTGGGTGCATGGTCCTTCCATGTAGGTATTTGCTTGTAAGTCTCCCCAGTCCAAAATTTTTATTGCATCATACCCTGATACACTGATTGCTTTAAGACAGGGTTCCCCCATTATAACACATCACTAACATTCAGGCTCAGCCAGGGTTAGCTGCTGTCCTATCCCAAGTAGCACAAAGATCAGAAGCAGTCCTTTTCCATCCATATCTGCAGAGTAGGGGCTTTCAAATATTAGTGGCTTTCTTCAGATGAAGAGGGTGTATAGCATCTGCAAAAATGAATGGGTACGTTCTTGTTTGCTGCTTCCATTTATAGGGCAAAAGAGTACAGTATGTTTGTACACACAACAGGCAGGTATACATGCACAAGCAGTTGAGTTCTGTGATGCATGTAAGTGCTAGCAAGTATTCTGGGATGTGGCAACCTCAGAGCTATTACAAAAATTAATTGAACTTACTCAATAAAATTTGGCAATTAACTGAAACTTGCCAATAATATACAATATTGAATCACACACACATATGCACACATGCACATACACACACACACACACACACACACACACACACACACACACACACACACACACACACACACACACACACACACACACACACACACACACACATGCAAACACACACACACACACACACACACACACACACACACACACACACACACACACACACACACACACACACACATGCAAACACACACACACACACACACATACACGTGTACATATATTATACATAATATTATATGCATGCCCACATGCACACACAGAATCACCATACACACATACATACACGCACGTACATTTAAACACATGTATACATACACACACACAGAGAGACCAACATACACATACCTGTACATACGTATAATATGTCAAATGTATGCATAATATACACACGTGCAAACACACACAGACACACATGCACACACATACACATGCACATATTATAGTTATGTGTGTGAATGGATATGTGTGCTTTGTGTGTGTGTGTGTGTGTGTGTGTGTGTGTGTGTGCGTGTGCGTGTGCGTGTGTGTGTGTGTGTGTGTGTGTGTGTGTGTGCATGCATGTGAGTGAGTGAGTGAGTGAGTGTGTGTGTGTGTGTGTGTGTGTGTGTGTGTGTGTGTGTGTGTGTGTGTGTGTGTGTGTGGTGTGTGTGTGTGTGTGCATGTTGTGTGAGTGTATGTATGTTTGTGTGTTTGTGTTTGATAGTGTGTTTTTGATAATATTATGGAAAACAGTGAAATTGGTAATTATAATCGACATCCAGAGAGTACGTCTTCAAATTTCAATTTCAAATGCAATTTCTCAGACTGAGATTATTATTATGAAAATAGTTGTGTCACTTTGAAGCTGAATATGGAAATATTATTAAAAGAATAATGCGATTATACATAATGTTAAATGATTGTATTATATCTGATTACATAATTTCTGTTACGATTTAGAATTATTATCCAGACATCTGGTATGTGGTTCTTCTGAACTAGTCATCTTTTGCTGTTGGACTAT
>CAUJGJ010000464.1:28200-53200 GCA_963170055.1 Halisarca cf. caerulea | reverse complement strand
CAAAGTGTAATATGCATATGTCATTGAATTTAACATTCTCAATAATATAGTGTCCCATATGTGGAAGCCAATTAGTGGACATGACTCAAATTTCTACACTGTTGCACTTAAAAGGTAAAGTATTTGCTATATGTTCTTAGGCTTCCATTCCTGTGAGGGAGATCTGGTGACAGGGACAATCAGGTATATGGGCAAGGACAAAACAACTCAATTTAAAGAACAAATGCCAACAGTTCAACCTTTTGCCGTCCATGTTAGAGTTTTCTGCAGTTCCGTTACAATTCATAGAGCAATAAATTGCATGGGAACAAAACGGAAGGATTCTCGAGCCTATTTGTTGCTTGATTTTGTTCTTTTGAACTTCAAATTCTCTTTAGAGTTTACTACTTTTGTTGTCTATAAGAATTTTTATCCTTACTGTTTCAATGAAGTTTCCCAAATGGACGTATCTATTGTAAACGTTTTTCACACATACAACAATAATTAATTAAGAAAAATAATACACAATATTTCTCCATGAAGAATACACAATTATTAACAAATCTTACCATATATTATGCGAGTAAAGAGCATCAAGTCAATTAATTGATTTGGTTTGTTTACAAATGTCCCTCAATGCAATTGATCAATGGGATATCAGTTAGATCCAGTCTTGCTGGTCTGTGGAGGGTTGATCTTGCACCTCTTATAGATTGGCAGAGTCGATGACAGAGTGAGAATTCAAGCTTATATCGAATCATCTTCATTGTCTCACTGTATGGCAATAGTCTATATGGGTTGTGTGGATTACCTTCGATTTTTCCATCAAGTTTAAACTATAATAATATTGCTGACCATTGGATGCTTGGGGTTCAGAACTCTTCAAAAATTTAATGCCTACATATTATGTAGCTGTCAGGATAACTCCATTGTCATTCCTTACGTTGTCTCACATACTCCTCTCAATCTACCCTTAGGGCACATCGCATCAGTGCTGCTGCAACTATCTCATTATTCATAAATGATGAATATAGTTATAGTGACCTTGGAAGGCAATCACCAAAATAAATCTGCCAATATTTACTTTGGGCAGAATTCGCCAACTTCTTCCCACCGACCTTTCTGGCTATACAGTATACATTGTGGTTGCAAAGTACACACACACACACACACATACACACACACACACACACACATACACACACACACACACACACACACACATACACACGTACACATACACACACACCAGTATTAGATACTGTACATTACCCATAAGTACAGTTAAGACGGTACACAATTTTCTACGAGGAAAACCACTGAATTGAAAATATCTCTAAACAACTCTATTTTTACAACATTCTGCATAGAAGGGAGGTTGGAAGCATAAAAAAAGGCTCTCAATGAATTGCAGACTGTCTATACAGACAAATGAAGAAGCCATTTTGCCTACATGTATTGTGTTATTGCATAACTGCTAAGATAATATGGCTTCTTTAGTCACGCTTCATTGTCATTTGAAATTTTCAGCTAGTTTTGTGACATATCTCAGTTAAAGAGGTTCCTATAGAAAAGATCGAAGAGAATGAAAACTATCTGGCTGAGTAATAGGCTTCCAAGACTTGTGATCAGCCTTTCCACTTGTTCAGTTCTTCTCCTGTCAGGTGTGGTATACTATATTTTTACTTCTAGAGGATACTCACTGGCTGGGAATCAGCAAGTAGACAGAACCAGCCTAACACCTGGTCCCACTGTAACAACTAATCCCACATCTGGTCAGATACTGCATCAAGATTGTATTTCCACCCAAACAGTATGCGAAAACAGTAAACTTCCTGAGCTGATACTCGTGCCTGGAATTGAGGGTAGTGGTCATCACTTGATTCACACATTGCTGGAATTGATTGAAAAAAGTTTAAAGCCAACTGCATTATCAACAAAACGTGGAGAAGAAGGCAATACTGAACCCCATCCAAATAACACAGTCAGAAATAAGAGTATACCCAGCTACAAGAGTGCCCCGTATCTCCCTAGTGCTTTTTTGATGGCTCCTGCTGCTGTAGAAAACCCTAGTCACATGGGTTTTGCCATCATACACCACCATCTCTTCCGCATGAGAATGAAACCAATCCTAGACGCTTTGGAAATAGCCACAAAGGATGGTAGAAAAGGGCTTTTGTATATACAATCTTATCCTACTGGTGATGGTGGAATTCTGTCAACTTCTAGACCAGATTTATTGATGTTCAAAAAATACGACTGTATTCTTTATCGATTGAAATGCATTGTAATGAAACGGCACCCACTTCCAGCTGTAATGTCATCTGTAAGAAGATTTGGTGCTCGGCGATTCAAAGGAATTGACCGCAGATACTATAATGACGAACTCAAGAAGGCTATTCCTCCTGAAGACTATCCTTTAATCATGCAGGCACGCATCATTGAAGATCAACTTGTGTACCTCGATCAACAACTTCGTACACTTACATGTGATCAGGTACATTTTATGGACATCAATGATGTATATTCGCCCAGCAAAAAGCAGAAGATGCTAAGCAGTTTTGCCTTGTTCCTGAAGCTAAGTAATGAGGAAACTGAAATCATACATAATATGAAGGTAACAGCTCAAGCCACCAAAGTTGTCCTTCCTCCAACTTGTGCTAATTGCACTGAACGTGTTCTTTATGATTTTTTTGAGGAGCGCAAGGTGATGTGGCCCCTCTTGGCAGTCTAAAGACATGAGGTCTCAATTTTGAACTGTGCAGTTGCATGTGTGCCTACGGTTTACTGTTTCCATGTATTATATCGAATTCAGATAGTGTAAGGAATTTCTTGCATTTAACATGTGAAGTTCTTAACGGTAATCTTGCATATTTATACTACTGTAACATTATGCTTAGTGATATACTAATCCTGTATAGTTTATGTTTCTGGATCACCATGACAACTGCTATAGACATATATATCCAGGTCTAAAAATATGCTTATACCAAAGCAAGGACATCTTCCACTTGTATCTGTCAGTGCCCAAGAGAGAAATGATAATAAATTTTAGCAATTTATAACTATTTCTTTACCAAATCTGTTATTAGCGATTTAGAAATGCAGTTGTCTTACCTTTACCAATGTTAATTTCAATGACATAAAACACTCCATCCTTTTCCTAAATCATTTCTAACATAAATAGCACTATACTTTTGCAATACATGTACAAAGGTTCAGAAACGAAATACAGCGATCACAAAACTTAATTGTACATATGGTTGGAGGAATCAATCTCATCAGGGTACAGTTTAAAGAAATTGATATCGCTTTTGGGGGAATATAAATAAAAATGATAAGAACGTAATATATACCATTTCCCAATCCAATGCAGTCATAAGACAGAGGTGCAGGATTCTCTGCATCAGCTAGGATTGTCTTGCTGACTTCCAAAACAAGAATTTGAAAATCGAAGCTTACATTGTTAGGGGCTGCCGCAGGCAGCCCCTATATTGTTTTCATTTGGACTTCCGGTGTGTAACGCTCATCCGATATATATATATATATATATATATATATATATATATATATATATAATATGGATTTGAAGAAAAGTCTTATAATAGAGAATTTATATAATAGTAATAGAGAAGTATGAATTTATACAGGAATGAGTTATAGGAATTGTTTTGAAAACAATCGCCCAGTTACAATAAACAGTATGTTCAATGAATGTTCAGCTGTGCACTTACCCTTCAATGCTTTGCAAGTGATTAGAGTACGTGGGGCGGCAGCCCCCACGAGTTTTTAACTCGAATTATACTTGTTCTTTCTTTGAACATAGTTGTTTTCCATTGTGGTCTTGACTTCCTTACAAAAACTGTTTGCTTTCAAAGATTAGTCAAAAGAGATTTAAGCCTTTTGATAATATTGCCTTCAAGTTGTCAACATGCAATATCATTAATATTATGGTTTATGTGTCTTGAATTATCGCTGAATTACCTAAGGTAGCAAATGAATTTATCAGCTAAAGCTCACATGAAGAACACCTGCAGGGTTTTGGCAAATTTTGAGGAAACTATAATATTGTACATTTATTATTATGTTACATGCATACTAAAAGTATACTCCATATGTCGCATGCTTGTGGTGTATAAAGTATGCTTACAGTATGCATGCAAAATGTAGACTGTAGACTGACCACCTTTAAAGAGCCCTCGCCACCTCTGACACTTATAAGTTAGCAAATTTGAGACTTCTCGCTAAATTTGCTAAAATACCCAGTAACATTTGTAGCCTTAAGGTATAATATTATATACAATGTATTATAATGTTGGCATTTCTCCTTGTCATTTTGGATATACTCTTGCTGTCCTGGTCACCACATCTCGAACATTGGAATGGAAGCCAAACAACAGTAACACATACTTCAACTTGTAGGTGTAGTCCAATAATTTTTATGTGAGAGTGTCAAATTCCACTCTATACACACACATACCATTGGTTGCTGTGTATATGTGGCAATATAGCCACTCACTGAAACTACTTCAGGTATGCTACGTTTGCAGGTGGGTTATGCTCAACTTTGGAATAAAGCAGAATGGCTGCCCTTATTGAAAGCACTGAAAGTACACACTTTGTTTTGGTTTCTGGATGGGGTTTGGTTGCCATTAACTTGTTCTTGTATATTCTGGACATAATATTATCATATCATCTGTCCTAATATAGTATGTTGGCATTTATCCTTGTAATTTTGGATATACTCTCGCTGTCCTGCACCATGTGTCGAAGACTGGAATGCAAGCATGCAAATTAATAATGGAAGGTTTAAGCAGATGCACATGGTTGATAGTCATGCATGCATGGTCCTTCATCTCGGCCTGGCTTGTTAAATTCGCCCCGTGACCCCACTCGGCCATAATAGGATAAAGTGTGACTTGCAGTTTGTGGTTGCGCACATGACTTTCCCACATGTTACTGGTTATGCGTAAGGACAAAAATCATAATCTCAATGTCCCTACTAGAGATTCTACTTCTCAATTAATGACAATTTTTCAATGACATATTCATTGCAGACATAGGTAAAGGGAAAAGGAAAAGGAGAATATCCAAACTATGAGCCATTGAGATGCTCCAGACTAAGTTTGAAATAAATTCGGGACTGTGAGCGAAGGAACTGGAGTTGAAGAGGGAAGAGCTGGATTTGAGTAAGAGGAAGATTGACCTCGAGGATGAAGAAAGGAATAGAGCAGCAGAGGAGAGAGAGAAGAGGATGGACATGGAGTTTGCAGAGGAGAAACTAAGTAATGTTGGACTTGCTGTCTAAGTTGGTTAACAAGTAGTATGCTGTATACATATATTTTTATTTTTTATGGAATTACGCAGGTATATTATGTCCGATTTTGCACATAAATAAACTTGGCTGCTGTTATCGAAGGAGTGAAATTAATCAGTCTGTTTTACATGTGTTAGAATAGTGATGCCCGGAAAACACCTTGTATTATTATCTTAAACATATCTACTTTGTATCTAAGTCTTTTACACTATTGTGGAGGGTCACAAAACTTTGTATGACGAGTCTTGTCTGACCATATAAGAAAATATACAAATCCAAAAACGCGGTGGTAGAAACTTAGGCTTTTGGACTCACAACTGGGCTCAAAAGAACACACAGATACAGAACTTACTAAATTGACTTCAGGGTCTTCAGGCTCCACTGCATGGCTGATACGTCCAAGGATATGTACAAAATTCCAGTTTGACTAGTAACAATCCGTTGGACATAAAGCAAACGGAACAAAGTACAAAGACGCTGAATTCGATTCAAGGAGTTTGGCCCTTTAGGAGCAATACTTCAAAGTTTCATGCTGGAAATCGGAGATTTCTACCACAGCGATTTATGATGAAATTTTCTTGTGGTGAATGGTGAAAGTCATCTTCACTCAGTAAAGTCATGTGCTGTCGCATGGAATGCTATAGACAAACAACACACAAGTTGTGCTCGTGGTGAAACTAGCTTGCGGAAATTGTAGAGATCTAGGTTAGCAGCTTCTGAACCTGTAAAAGTGGGTTTAACATAAACTTTGGATCAATATCTAAAATTCCACCACGTATATGTATACTTTTGAAATTCTATTCTTTGGCTGTTATGTGCAGCATTATGTAGTTTTCCAGCCAGCTGCAGGACAAGACAAGAAATTCTGAGGTATATATAACTTGTAAGGAACAAGCAATAAAAAACGTATACGTGAGGTGAAAATTTAGCTTTACCACTTAGAAATCACTCCTTAAATTTCTGTAGTCATGGACCACCATCTAAAACTCATTTTACAAAGATTTTGACCAGTGAAGAAGGTTTCTCTCAAAGCCAAAATCAATCTTCTTGTACTACTCTACTAAACTTTTAGTGTATGTTCTTACATAACCCTGTGGTTATAAAGAAGGAGTTAAACGATTTCTAACTTCTGATTCTGCCCTCTTGATCTACCAAAGATTAGATACTCACTTAAGTCGTTGTACATTTCATATATCCAATTCTTAGAATTTTGACAACGAAACGTGCTGTGTAAAGTTGGGTAGGGTCTGTAGCTTTTACTTGCTTGTCACGGAGCTTCCTAAGCTGATTCATGTTACTGGCACATGACAAAACCCATGCAATTCCGTGATAATGAGATTCATACGGTGAAAACTGCAAAAAGCCCGTATTTTGGCTAGATTTGGACAAAATTTACCTGTGTAAGTCTTTAGTACATGTATGCAATGAATCATACGCATGTGTATCAGGTATCAGATATCACACAGGGTGTTTATAACCGTCTGTTGCTTGTTCCGATTGTGGGCGGTGCTTGTTTTCAACGTCATCAATTAGCGGCTGCTTTTAATGCGTCATTTAGCGTCTTTCAGGTGACGTACGAAATTTCACATATCAACAGAATGGGGAAAGAAGGCTTCTTTTGTGACGCTATGCCTACATATCCGTGAAACGTCACGAAAATGGCAGTTTTGTTGAGGGCCAAGATAAAGTCGCTAGGTTAGAACTCAGATGCCTTAGAATCCCACCAAATCCAACTTCGATGGAGTCTTAAGATGTTTCGGTTTGTGAAAATCGTTCCGGGCATAGTGCTACAATCAAGCAGTTTCTCGCAATTGGACCATTTATGCTAATTTTTGGCCGTTTGGAGGGTGAAAAAACAGGTTTTTCGGTTATAACTTTCTTATGGAAGATTATAACCTATAGCCCGGAACGATTTTCGGATAGCTCACCACTTGTTCTGTCTTTTCATGTTGTTTCATATGAATTGAGAGAGATCAAAAGGTGTAACCAAGGCGAAGTTTGTCTGAAACTGCCATGTATTCCTAGCTCGCTATCTTTCTTCAGACAATAGAAACAATTGCTAGTTAAGTACCAACATGCGCGGAATATATATATTATACAACTTTCGTCCAGTAAGAAGAACTGGGCAAAAATCTTGTCAACTAAGTAGAAACGATCGATAATTTGTGCTGCTATTTCAAGACGGCCATTTTGCATTTTATTCCTGGACGGTTATAAATACCCTGTACAGGTATTCTTATTTAATCTTGGGAACCTTTAGCCAGAGGCTACTATAAGTGGCACCCAGAAAAGAGAAAAAAGGGAAAAAAGGGACAAACGCATGTGGGACATGTCCGCGCTAATTTTGAGGTGTGAAAATTTTGGTCTTTTTCACAGCCTTTGTTCTGAACTTGTAGAAGCTTCAGAGCATCAAACTATGGCTTAAAATGTAGATATAGGCATAAACATTTCGAGAATTACCATTTTAAAAGATCTAGTTAATTTGCGAAGAAGTTCATGTGGTTTTCCTAACCCCTACTAAAAAGCAAAACGCTTTGCATGGGCGCAAGATGGTGGAATGCTTCTAAGACTATTTAAACACATAAATCGCTATAACAAAACATTTACTAACTTTTCCATGCGGAGGCATTGACAATTCCGCTCCAAAGCCGAGATCTGTAAAAACGACCCTCAAACAGCAAAATTCAAGCTGTTGTAACTTGCGACAGGAGTAAAGGTTCTTTTGCCTCCGCATGGAAAAGTTGTATATTACAAATGGCTCCAAGTTGGCATCCATAAACCATCTCCAGCTTGTTCCTTCATGTTGTGCTCAGCCGAAAACCAGAATTTCAAAGGACATCCAGTTAGGTCACAGGCCAGCATGTGACAGAGTTAAATGTGACGCATGAAAACGTCACTAAACGCGAATTCGGTATTCGTATCGCAGGTATGTTATGTCCCAATCCAGCTAAAAGTGCGACGTTATCTGGCTTCACCCAATAAATTTCGTTATAGTGGGCAACGCGTGGGTTGGTCACACGCCTATAGTTTGCTTTGGTGATGATATCATTTGCAAGCGGGACATATACGTGAGTATACGAGAAAGATGTTCATAACATGTTATTTTTTAAACCCTTCAATTATTTTTTAAGGTCCCCTGAAATACTGCTGTTTTGAATGCAAAACAGAGCAAAGTCAACAAATTTGTGAACCTTACCAGCTTGAGTTCACAAATTTGTTGACTCTACCATTGAACCAATGGCAATTGTTTATCCCAATAAGCCATATTTCAGGGTTGGGATTTGTTATTGCAACTTCAAAAGACAAATTGCAGCTGAAATAGGTCACCTTGTGCATCAACATGTTTTGCTTCCCTTGAGATTTAGGCCATTCTGAGTTCAAATTCTGGAGGTATCCAGTAAAATTAGCTCAAACTGCCATCATAACAAGCTTTGTTTACAAATTTCCTGAGAATGTTATGGAAACAGTGAAAAGTCCAGACATTGTGGCAAGTCCTTAAAAAATAATTGAAGGGTATAAAAAATAACCTGTTTCATGGAACATGTGACAACGCGTGACTCAGCCTGGAAAGACAGTTCTGTTCGACAAAAAACTTTATCGAAAAAGGCAGTGATAGAAATCTCGGCTTTTATTAGCTTTAAAACTTTGATATATTGGTACTAAAGGACCAAACCCTCAGAATCGAATCTTGGGGTAATGTGCTTTGCTCCGTTTGGTTTATATCCAACATCTTATAGCTGGGAACCTTGTTTTTGGGCAAAAACCCCTGGACATAACAGCCGTGGAGTGGAGGATCATCACCCAAGATTCGATTTAGTAAGTTTTCAATCTGTGCTTTAAATTCTTTTGAGCCTACTTTCGTGTCCAAAAGCCAAGATTCTAACCACCGCCTTTTTGCATTTTACAATATTTGCGTATGGTGTAAAGAAAACTCATTACAAAGGACTTGCAGAGGTTAGAACTAGCTTTTGTTGCTTTCGAAGCCAAGCATATGTGTCAGATGCCATGTTTCTTGGCATACATTTGCGGTTTCGCTTATACTTTAGAGCCTTTTATTTGCATGGGACAACGTTACATCAGTATAAAATTGATACGAGAGTAATACAATTGAAGTAAGCTATTGAACAGTATAAAAATCGAAGCGCTGCGATACATTTGATGTAGTACAGGCATCTACTATATAGGAGAGCCAATAAATTGGTCTTTAGGCAACAAAGGGTTAATTACATGCTGGGCAAATAAATTTCTAATGAAGGAGGGTCAACCCACAAAAAGTACCCATTGGTGACCTGTACAGACATGTATGACAGTTAATAGGAATGGTTGCAACAAGATAGTACATGCCATCTGGCTGTAGCAGAATCTTGGTATTTCTCTTGAAGTCCAGGTAGGAAAAGTAGTGAACCACCTACCCAAATGTCCACTCCACACTGATGCAGACTTAACTCTTGGAGTGATTAAAGTCCTGTTACTGTTGGGTCGAGTGTGCTCAGTGAAATGGTGTCATGATGCTCCTAGATATCCCATAAACTGGATCTCCACACATAGATTATGTAGGGCTGTCCATTTGCCTGGTTGAACTGCTGCAGCTTCTGGGTGATTCCACTTGCCCTGAGCATGAATGGATAATGTTGCCTACCCTCTAGTGGTCCAAACATGTGTGCTACAAGACCATGAATTTTGCAAAGTACACACACACACACACACACACACACACACACACACACACACACACACATGTACACATTGAGGGTGAGTTTAGTTCTATTTTGACTTGGCATAATAATGGCAGACTTTTAAATATTCAAATTACTCATTTCATTTTGCTTTCTGGAGAGGGTGATATATTAAGGTTATGTTGGACCAGGTGCATTTTTAGGTATTGTTTTCATTTGGACTTTCAGTGTGTAACGCTCGTCCGATATATATATATATATATATATATATATATATATATAATATATATATATATATATATATATATATATATATATATATATATATATATATATGTAATATATATATATATATATATATATATATATATATAATATAGATTTGAAGAGAAGTCTTATAATAGAAAATCTATACAATAGTAATAGAGAAGTATGAATTTATACAGAAATAAGTTTTAGGAATTGTTTTGAAAACAATTGCCAAATATGGCAATCGCCCAGTTACAATAAACAGTATGTTAAATGAATGTTCAGCTGTGCACTAACCCTTCAATGTTTTGCAAGTAAATCGAGCATGTGGGGTGGTAGCCCCCACGAGTTTTTAACTCGAATTACTTGTTATTGATTGCCTATATAGTATGCATAAATGTCTCTCTAACAGCATTATTAACACCTTCCATTATGCAATGCACAATTCCATTACAAAATATTCCAGCCTAGGATCCCCAAATATGCAAACCCATAGATATATAGCAGCTGCACCAGCTGTAACTCCACTGTAAAAGTTGTTTACAGCTACATTGTTTTGTGTTTTGAATAGGCAAAACACTAAACAACTCCTTTGATCTTTCCTTTGATCTTTCCTTCGATCTTCATGGGTTTGCAAATTTGTGGATCCTTGGCTGAATACTTCATAATGGAATTGTGCATTACAAATTGGAAGGTGTTTATTATGGTTAAAAGGAATAGAATACTCATTAAAATGTCGGCTACTGGACACACCAGTAGATTGAAATGACCCTTTGGCCTTAAAAACAACGTATACCCAAAATATCTTTGCAAGGAGCCTCATACCTCAAAGCACAGCATAATGTACAGGGGGTTATAATTTATTCTCTGATATCTCCAGGAACAAAATGGGGTATTACCTGAACACCATTTGTGGATGTTTCAGTGAGTTTAATTTTTTTGTTCACCCTATAGGTAGCTATAACTTTTTAATGAGTGTACAAGTCAAATATGGACTTTGCATTGCTGTCTTCTAATACTTAGCCAGACCCTTTACAGCCAATTGCATTATGTACTAAATAATATGGAGAGAAGACTGCAATGCCATACTGCCATAATCCTATATAATTATACTGAATATCTTTTAAGGTGGGATAAATAATTATTATGAATAAATTAGGTCATATACAAATCAATTCATTATTTCCCCAAATGTGATGAACAATATTTATTGGAAGTTACCAATTATTAATTTGAGGTGTGAGGAATCCCTCTTTAGGGTAGTGAGCAAGATGGCAGCTTGCAGCTTTCACATCGTGGCTTTGATCCAGGGATACCATGATTATAAAGAGGATTAGGAACCCAACATTGGGAAATGGTTACTTTCAATGGAAACATGTTACTTTGAAAATGTCCAATTATTTTTCAAGGGCTTCCAAAACACAGCTGATTTGAACTGTTACAATAAACTAGGCAAGCTTAGTACCATCTACTAGTGCACCCTTTCTATTCAGGGCTCCAATTTTGGTACCCCTGGTTCTGTAACAACAATAGTTTACCACCATACATTTCAAGCATTTATATAAGCCTCTGGGTAATTGGTATTCATACATCCGAGAGATAGTGTGGCTGAAAAGTGTTGAATTGTACATCAACATGTTTTGGTTCAATCTCTGGAGATTTAGGCATGCTTATGTTTGAATTCTGTATGGATCCAATGAAATCGGTGAGGATTGTCATCGAAACAAGCATTGTTTTCAAATTTAGCTGAAATTTTAACAGTTGGATAATCTAGACTTGGTGGCATGTGACAAAATCAGAATTGGACGGTATGGAAACTAACCCGTTATGGAGAATAATTATACTATTAAAGTTTTTAATAGTAGTTGAGTAATTTGTTGTTGCTGTTAATGTCGACCACTACATGTAGATAACCGATGATCTCTTAGAAATTGAGCGTGTGTTTGAGCAATTAATAGATACGCAGGTATGTTATGGCAGAATCTAGCCATAACACGGGCGCTTTGCGGGTTTCACGGTATGAATTTCATTTATTCAGAATTGCGTGGGTTGGTCATGTGCCAGCAACGTGAATCAGCTTAGGAAGCTACGCGGCTAGCAAGTAAAAACACTCGACCCAACCCAACTTTACACAGCACGCTTCGTTGTCAAACTTCTAAATGTTAGTTTTTGGTTATAAAGCTTTCTTTGGAAGGCTTGCAAAGAAATGAGCGACGGTTTGCGTGCAAACTGTAGATCTTGGAAGGGTAAATCCGACGTTGAGAGAAGTTTACAATCTTTCAACTCCTTCGTTTAGAACCACGGGGCTACGTAAGAACGTATGCTGAAGGTTTGATAGAATAGTGAACGAAGATCGTGGATAGTAGACAAAACCTTTGCTTGCCTTTCTCTGTGTCTGTTGTTCAGCTGCAAAAGCCGAGGCTACAAGCAACCTTCCAGAGGGAGAATATTCACAAAAGGAGCGTGCTGAGTAAAACTTGACTAGATCTAGAGTATTTGCCTCAAAAACCGAAGATAATAATGGCCTTGCGTTAATTATATTGTAACTTCCGTTAACTTCCGTCTCGTGACATCATGTGACTTTGGCCTTGAGAAGAGCCTTCTTCATGGGGCAAATTTCTTCGCAAAAGGCGGAGATCTAGATGGCGGTCCATAACTGCAGGAATTTGAGGGGTGATTTCTAAGAGGTAAAGCTAAATTTTCACCGCGTATAATTTTGATTGCTTGTTCCATTCAAGTTATGTCTCACTATTTCTTGTCTTGGTCTGGCTTGAAAACCACAAAATGCTGCACATAACAGTCGAGGAAGAGAATTTCAAATTTATACGCGGTGAAAATTTAGATATTAATCTTAAGATTATTTTGAACCCACTTTAAAGTTTAAAAGCCACCATCTAGATCTCCGCCTTTTCCACTGAAACTGTTTTCGGACGTTGTGGCAAACGCTCAATTGTACAACTACCGAATTGAATATAGCAAGAAAAGAGGTATTGCTACAAAGTAGGAATGTTAGAAATATTATGTATGACGTTTTGTACACTTTTTATAAAGTATCTACGAAGAAAATAGGGGTGCAATTACGGTCATCTTAGCGGCGGCCATTTTGACTTTGCCATAAAATCGGACATAACATACCTGCGTATGAGATGAAGAATTGGAGACAGTTACAAAAAGTGGAATGAAGCATTATTTGTTATAAAAGATAATTATAATATAGTATTAATTTGGTAATTATAAAATAAAATAACTCAAAGTATATGCAATGATACATGCCATGCAACATTTATCCTGAACACAGCATGCGTATTCATTACAAACCAATCCTAATTAATATGTGCAGATCAGTGCATGTATGTTATTTTCTCTTATTGATATAGCTTAGGAGCACTTGTCTACATTATTATAGTACTCTTACTCCATCTTGTATTTGACCTAAAGGGAAAAATAATATACATTTAATAGTAGTGCATACATAGCCTGTGTGGATATATAGCAGCATAATTATATAACAGTATTATTTTATTATTCTAAAATCCGATTGAATAAAAAGTGAGCGAATAATATGTACTAGACTAAGTATAAAATTCACATATGGGACATTCCGCGCTAATTAGTATATAGGTGTGAAATTTTGGTGTTTTTACAACTTCTGTACACATACTTTGTTGAAGCCTAAAAGTATCAATTATAAGAACTTTGCAAGTTGGCAGCTAGACATGTGATCTTGTCAATGATTACCACCAATATAAGGGACACGCCCACATTTGTTGTAAGTTTACGAAGTAATGAAATATTATATTTCAGTGCCTATAAGTTATTAGTCATGCAGTTATCCCATGAATCACACAGGGTATTTATAACCGTCCGGGAATAAAATGCAAAAATGGCCGTCTTGAAATAGCTTCACAAATTATCGATCGTTTCTACTTCGTTGACCAGATTTTCGTCCAGTTCTTCTTACTGGACGAAAGTTGTATATATTCCGCGCATGTTGGTACTTAACTAGCGATTGTTTCTATTGTCTGAAGGAAGATAGCCAGCTAGGAATACATAGCAATTTTAGACAAACTTCGCCTTGGTTAGACCTCAGATCCCTCTCAATTCCCATTAAACAACACGAAAAGACAGAACAAGTGGTGAGCTATCTGAAAATCGTTCCGGGCTATAGGTTATAATCTTCTGTAAGAAAGTTATAACCGAAAAACCTGTTTTTTCACCCTTCAAACGGCCAAAATTTAGCATAAATGGTCCAATTGCGAAAAACTGCTTGATTGTAGCACTATGCCCGGAACGATTTTCGCAAACCGAAACATCTTAAGATTCCATCAAAGTTGGATTTGGTGAGATTCGAATGCATCTGAAGACTAACCAAGCGACTTCATCTTCGCCCTCAACAAAACTGCCATTTTCGTGACGTTTCACGGATACGTAGGCAAAACGTCACAAAAGTCGCCTTCTTCCCCCATTCTGTTGATACTTGAAATTTCGTACGTCATCCGATAGACACCAAATGACGCATTAAAAACAGCCGCTAATTGATGACGTTGAAAACAAGCACCGCCCACAATCGGAACAAGCAACAGACGGTTATAAACACCCTGTGCAGGCTGATATTCGAGCATAATACAAAACAGAGTCCACGTATAGAGACGTTCTCTGTTGTCATGTTTGATCTATCACAGGCTAGCATGTGACCTTACGCATGTGGGACATGTCCATGCAGATTTGTTATGATAATGCTCCTGAGTTTGCATAGTAATAAAATATTATTTTTTGGCGCCTATAAGTTATTAGTCTTGCATTTATCTCGTGATTTAGGTTGATATTCGGGTGTATACGAATACCGAATCCGTGTTTAGTGACGTTTTGTGTCGTCACGGTACCGGTTGCCGTGTCACATGCTCCCTTGTGACCAAACTGAATGTTCTTCGGAATTTTAGTTTTCGGCTGGGTGATACATGAGGGACCAAGCTAGAGACAGTTTCTTGGTGCCAACTTTGAGCCATCTGGAAGACAAAACTTTTCCATGTGGCAGCAAGAGAGCTTTTGTTCCTGTCCCAAGTTTTAGGCGCTTGAAGTCTGTCTTTTGAGGGCCAATATTACAGATCTTGGCTTTGGAGAGGAATTGTCTTTGCTGCCGCACGCAGGTATGTTATGTCCAATTTCTGGACATAAAACAAAATGGCCGACGTATTCGAGGTACCATAACTTTTCGCTTTATTCTTTGTCTAAATGTAGGTAGACTTTCCAAAAATAGCAGAAACAGCATCTGTCCCATATATACTTGGCTTTGAAAGCGACAAAAGTTTGCTATAACCTCTACAAATCACGTGTGGTTAGTTTTCTCTGCACCATACGAAAATATTTCAAAAGGCAAAAAGGCAGTGGTTAGGATCTCGGATTTTGGACACAAAAATAGGTTCAAATGAAAGCACAGATTGAAAACTTACTAAATCGAATCTTGGGCAATGATGCTCCACTCGACGGCTGTTATGTCCAGGGGTTTCTGCCCGAAAACAAGGTTCCTGCTCACAAGACGTTGGACATAAACCGAAGGGAACAACGCACATTGCTCCAAGATTTGATTCTAAGGGTTTGGTCCTTTAGTAACAACATATTACAGTTTCAAAGCTAAAAGCCGAGATCTCTACCACCGCCTTTTTCGATGAAATTTTCCTGTCGATCACAACTGCCTTTCCAGGTTGAGTCACGAATTGTCACGTGTTTCACAAACATCTTTCTCGTATACTCACGTATATGTTCCACTTGTACATGACATCATCGCCAAAACAAACTACAAGCGCGTGACAAACCCAAACATTGCTCACTATAATGAAATTCATTGTATGAAGCCAGATAACATCACACTGTTGGCTGGATTGGGACATAACACACCTGCGCATGGAAAAGTTAGTAAATGTTTTGCTATAGCGATTTATGTGAAAAAGTAGTCCTGAAAACGCTCCACCATCTATCACCCAAAGCGTTTCACTTTTTAGTAGAGGTTAGTAAACTCTTAGTAGATTCTGTGCGCTTGAAGCAGGTCTTTCAAAAGGGTAATCTTCAAAATGCTTATGTGTCTGCCTATACATGTTAAGCCTACGTTTGACATTCTGAAGCTTCTGCAAGTTGAGAACAGACGCTGTAAAAAAGACCGAAATTTTCACACCTTCAAATTAGCGGGGACATGTCCCACATGCTTACTAGATGTTCTTCGGAACTTTAGTTTTCAGCTGGGTGCTACATGAGAAAACAAGCTGGACACAGTTTCTTTGTGCCAATTTCAAGCCATTTGTACTATACAACTTATCCATGTGGCGGCAAGAGAACTTTTTTCCTTTCCCAAGTTATAGGCTCAAGATTGAATTTTTCTTTATAGGGCAAATTTTGCAGCTTTGGAGAGGAATGGTCGTTGCCTTTGCATGGAAAGTTTTAATTAGTAAATGTTTTGCTAAAGTGATTTATGGGAAAAATAGTCTTGGAAGTTTTTCACCTTGCCGGAAGTGTTTCACTTTTTGTAGGGGCTACAAACTACATCACAATTTAAGCAAGCCTCTTAAAACGGCAATTTTTAAAATGTTTACATGTCTATATACCTACATGTTAAGCCCTCGTTTTACACACTAAAGCTTCTACAAGTTGACAACAGAAGCTGTGAAAAAAAATTCACACCTCCGAATTAGCATGGATATGTCCCACATGCACATTTCAACCTTTCCATGTCAATGTTGAAGTAGCTAAGAAACTTTTGTCAATCTTTACACAAATAAAAATGCTCATGATGCTATATATATATATATATATATATGCTGGAACACCTTCAGGATGTTTTGTCACGTAAATCGTTATAGTGAAGTAATTGCTGACTTGTCCATTTATCATTCCTTTGAAAGTCAAGATGAGTCGAATTGCGCCTCAAATACAATTATTTTCAAGCGCATATAACTCAGGACAGGGACAAAAATTTTCAATATCCAACAATAACTCAAGGTTGGTACCATAAAACTGTCACTAGCTTGATGGTTCAAGACACCCTGTGTAAATAATGCAATGCTATAGATTTCGTACAGCAGATTAGGTATGATGGCTAAGCAAACTGGTATTATATCGTTATTTATATATTTTGGATTTGCAATGTTAATAATGATTGCTCTTATTTTAGTTGCTAGATAGCCATAGCTGCTGGATAACAGTTATGTTTCATACTATACACTATAAATATTAGATACAGATACACTATAAAAATTGTACATACAGATGGAAACTGACTAATGAAATTAAACGCAGCAAGAGCAATACAGTTATCTCCACCTTGATATATAATAATGCACTTGTCTTCGGCCGAATAAGTTCTTTAAGTTGCGCAGTTACAAAAATGGAATTTTGAATATGCTGATCTGGGGCATAGCCAGTGGGCCAGGGGGGTGCAAAAGGGGCAAATACCCTCTTTTTCAGAATTTCACAACTTCATTTATTTTGATCCTTTTAATAAGGACAATGTCATGAAACTTTTTACTTTACTCCCAAAGTTAGAAAAGCTTCCAGGAAGCTTGAAAAGAATCTACTTACCTCTTCAGAGAGAGCTTTCAAAGATTCTAAACTACCCTATTGAGTCACTTCATTGCTCAGTACAATTAGTACGTGTGGCAACCATTTCACAGAGTAGAAGCCTGCTACTTACAGTGGGCGTGACCACAAATTTGCTCATTCCTTTGCCCCCTCTTTTCTAAAATCCTGGCTATGCCCCTGCGGATGACATGATGACGTAGTGTTACGGAGCTCTTACATACAACCAGAAGCGCAGCTGTTTCAATACGTACATTTTAAATCACGAGATGCAAAGATAAAACTCAGTATATCTCACAAACAGATCGTCCTATTGCAATATTGATTGGGGCATTGTGTTAACCACGTACAGGCCTTTCCATTGATACCAAAAAATGCAAATAGACGTAAGTGACGAAAAGGGCCTTTTTCACAGATCCAGCAGAAAACTGAAAATTCCAAATAACACCCATGCATGCGATAGAGCAGCAGTGATGACAGAAAACATCACCATGATATGCAAATTTGGCATTCTCATATACCTGAATAACAGTTTAAATCACGAGACAACTGTGTGACTAATATTTTATAGGCACTGAAAAAATAATTTTTACAACTATACTACTATAGGGAGCACTAGAATAGTAAGTCTGGACATGTCCCACATGTGGTATATATAATTTGATGTAAGAGTTCTTAGTAACACACATATGTAACCAATAAACACACACCAAAAGGTTCTATATTATACGTTTCTTCAATATACATAATATGTACCTGTGCCACTATCTGCATGTAACTGTTTTTCAATGGAAGTATTCATTATGTCTTTACATCTTCAGAATGTGATCTCATGGTTTACTGTTGTTCATTGATTAACTCTCTGACCCTTTTACACTTAATCTCATAATATTCAGCCCATCTTTATAACATGTATTATATTTCATTTTCAAAAAGCATTGCTGTCAAACAAAAGAATAATTTGGTAACTTTTGCAAACTTGCAAAATAGATTCAATAATAGTGAATACTGCATGGCACTTATGTATACAAAATCCTGTAACAGTTGGACATAAATGCACAAATTTGTTGTTTGCATGTATACCGTATGGTAGGAAATTTTGCAGTACAAAAATCTTGCAGCTAGCACCATTTTTGGAGTCATAAATATTTGTGGGTAATCAAATCATGTTCTATGCTCATTTTATGTTTCTCATTGTTTTGGGAGAAGGTGTGTGTGTGTGTGTGTGTGTGTGTGTGTGTGTGTGTGTGTGTGTGTGTGTGTGTGCACATGTGTGTGTGTTGTTGTGTGTATGTGTGTATGTGTGTAGGTATGTTGTGTGTTGTTAGTGTGCTATGACTATCATTGATATGTAACACAAACATGTATTCCCATGTGCAGCATTGTGTCCATATCGAGGAAGTAGGACAAATGTAGAAAAAAGTAGGATAGGCAATTTGTTAACTAGAGTGATGATGTTATTTTTAAAGAAGTGACCTCACATGGAGGTTTATGCTATGTAGTCACATACAAATTAGACACATACCATAGAAATAATAAGGCGAATCCACAGAATGGCATTTCTTTGCAGCATTGGCATGATAAGTCTGCATCAACTCGTACACCAGCCGACAGATCTTGTACAGAAGACAAAATATTGCAAATTAATAGCTCACCTCAAATGCACAATGAATGATGAGTGTGGACAAATGGAAGTATGCAAGGTGATACACAGGTGGTAGGATTTTGTTTTGGATTCCAATATTACTGTCTGCCACTCACATTTGAAGAGAATGTACACACTGCAAAGTCACTTTCTGCTAGCATAAATATATCATATACTATTGCAAAGAGAGAGCTGAGTGAATATCGCGAGTTTACTTGGGCAGACTGTACAGCATTTTCATCTCCATACACCTCATATTCTGCATACCTGGAAAAGAATACTGATTTTGATTTGTTTGCTGAGTAGTTTATATTATATTATGTACAGATTGCATCAACACACACGCACACACACACACACACATACACACACACACACACACACACACACACACACACATACACAAACACACACACATGCGTACACATATATGTGCATGCACACATGCATGCAATAACTGGTGCATATATAGCTAGTGCATATATAGCTGGTGCATCGCTAAATGCGAAAGAGAGGCACTGCCTGCAGCAGTAGCCAAAAAGGCTGAGGGTGCCAGCAAAACAGCACCTCCACTTCCCAAGACCCCAGAGTTGATAGGGAGCTAGGGAGGATTGAAGCCACCTGTGCTCAGATAGCTTAATATTACAAGTAGATTCCAGCAGAGACGTCTGAACAGAGTCGAAAGATGAGAGTATATAAAGGAGAGAGAAAACTGCGTGGGGACTGTACAAAGAACATAGAACACTCTTGGCATTGATAGAGCATTGTGCAAAAGGCAGATGGCATCATGTACCTGCAAAAGCTTCACTGTATCTCCCAAGTTTCTTAGGTGGCTGAACGTTGACCTGCAGGCCTCATGTTTTGCCTCTAGTCCCCCTATAGGAGATCCAAAAGGGTGGCAAGGCAGGGATCTGTCGGATGGAGATTAGGTGACATTGACAGCATCTCCTGCTTGATAATCTCATCCATGCAAATGATTATACTTTTTGTGGTTAGGAAAAGATTTATCTCCCTGACCGTTCTTTCCAGATAAAGGAAGTCAGATTTTTTTCATCCTCCACTGAGCCACCAAAAACGCAATCATTGAGGTATAGTACCTCAAATTAAGTCCAATTTAAGGTTGACGCTTAGATCATGGATTGTCAGGCAGGAGAGTGAAGGGCCAAGAGGATCGCCTTGTTGTACTCCTTCTGATGAGTTGATGGTGTGGCTCCCAAAGAACTAAAGTGCTCGAGGGATCCCGGTAAGCTGAAAATGCCAGGGGTAGAATGCAAAGTAGCAGGAGCATTTTGTCGCGACGAAAGCAGTTGAAGGCATTGCAAAAATACAACTTTAACAGCAGTTGACCTTTTTCAAACTTGGATAAGTAATCTCGTCCAGCATGAACAGCTGCCTCAGAGATACTGAAGCCTACTTGCATAGGGGAGAGAAGGGCCATGTCTACGAAAGGGAGTGCACAGGCACATCTCCCTCACAAGGCGACGGAGAGTACAACTGACGGCAATGGACCTTCTTGTTAGATTCATTTAAATTGGCCCCTAAGAAAAAAGGACAAGCACAGGTGGGAACATCCCCTGATAGTACCAGGTTGACAAAAGAGGTCAGGGAATCAATGAAATGATTGGAACCTTCTCTGAGAGAGTAAGTGCAAAAACTTCAGGAGTTGAGGTCAAAGACCATCGGGAGCACCTGCAGACCCAGCTGGGAAAGAGAAAACAGCTTTGACAATGGATTGACCTGGCAAGATAAAGGGGGCAGCGGGAGCTTGAGGAGGAGGAAAAGCAGACTACAGATGGGAAGGTGGATGCTTTTCTTGAAGGAGACTGAGGGACCTCTAGGCTGAGAATCAGTGAGAAATGGTGGTTCCACTGATGGTGGAACTAATTATTGTTTCTTGCTTAGCCAGGAATAGGGTACACACGACAGACATGATTCGAGAAGCATGGACAGTGATTGTTGTTCTGCACTTACCAGCAACAGCAAATGGTCCTGGTGTTCTTGGAGTCATCATGGTAAAATGTCAATTATTTTTCTCTAAAAGTAGGACTCCAAATCTCTATAGATGTGATACCCTCAAACACAGCTTCTGATCAAAACGTTTCGCATGTACATGTGTGCACACTGGCACTAAGCTGAGGCTGCATGATAATATAATATGGGCGCATGTGCAATGTGGTCATTCGCCGAATTTGAAAGGGCCTATATCATTCTAAGACTGATTTGCCAAATTTAATGCTTGCCAAATTTAACGGCTATACGGAATATATTATATACATAACTATATATATATATATATATATATATATATATATATATATATATATATATATATATATATATATATATATATATATATATATATATATATATATATGTATATATATATGTATATATTATATACATACATATATATATATATGTATATATTATATACATATATATATATATATATGTATATATATATGTATATATTATATACATACATATATATACATAATATGTGTGTGCATGCGTACAAATACTGCTGTTGCTCTGTGTATACTTTCTCTTCCTTTATATGTATATATATATATATTATCTGATATTATGTGTATGTGTATGTACAGATACTCCTGTTACTTTGCGTTCTCTTTGACTGTGCGTTGCTCCTTGTTTGGTGAAAGTGGTCATTTGGTCCATGAGACCCTATGATTATTCATGAGCAGGCAATATATAATTATGAGACCTGACCATTACTTGACTGTGTATGGCTGCTGTTTTTACTCTGGTTAGTCAACAAATCCAGTCTTAATTTAGACCCAGCATTTACTTAGTCAAATACAGAACTTTAATGTATACTAACTTTTGTCTTGCCTCTTTGATAACACTTGGATCATCTGTTGCAATAAAAACCCTCTTCTTGTCCACCTTATTACCCTTTGCATAAAGCTGATACCAGTCTTCAACATGCACCAGGTATTCATCAATGCCATGAAATGCAGATTCTTTATCGATCTTATCTGTTCTCCGCACTTGTATTCTATGTGGGCAGATTTAACATAGAGTAAATATTTAGAGAGATCAACTAGCAACTTTAATACCCTATTTACACTGGAGCATTAAAACCAGTTTAGAAGGTGCTTTAAAGTTTAATCAGTTTAAACCGCTTGCGTGTAAACATGTGAAAGCGGTTGTGAAACCAGTTCAGCTTAACCACCTTATGAGGTGGTTTGAAGTCGGTTTGAAACCGGTTTAGAGTAAAGTGCTTCGAGTGTGAATGATTTACAGGTTAATGTGATTTAAAATTGGACAGTGGCTCTACTTTTGTTTTCTTTCGGTGCAAAAAGTCCTATTCTATTTTGAGGCGTTTCTAGAAAGTTAGGGAAGAGAATTTTTTTACATAAAGTGGCGTTTCACAGGAAAAAATTATCCCTAGGTAGCTGAAGAAGTGGATGCTAAACTTTCACCACCAATGAATGCCGGGGCGCACTACATACACTCATTTCACAAAGAAATGGATAACAAGACCACCAAAGTATAAATTGATGACACTTTTTGTTTTCTACTAAGATAAAACGGTAAACGTCTCGAAAGTGATTTAAAGCGTTCACACTATTGAGTACAAATTGCCTTTAAAATTGGTTCAAGCTGTTATGTATAAACGTTTAAAGCGATTTAGTTAAAATTTCTTTCGAAAGCGATTTAACTAAATTGCTTTAGACTAAGTATCAAATTTGTGAAAACTACAATAAAATTTTATGCACGTGCAAGATATGAAAGTTAATCTAGGTACTGCAAAATATAAAGCATACCCAACATAGGGCTTGGTAATGCCCATGCTCTTCTTCTTGTCAGAAATATACTTTTTAACCTTTTCATTTGGCCTCATCAGAAAGGATAAGAACTGTCCGGCAAACCATAAAAATGGATTGTCATGAAATGTAAAGAGCCTATCAGCGAATTCTCTGGGAATTGATTGAGGCAGGAATGAGGGTCTTGGATTCATCCAGAAAATATCTTGAACTAAAACAACCTGTAAAAAATATGATAATGGCAGTACATTGAACACTACAGTCCAATCTCCTTTATCCGAATGCCTGTGGCCAACACCTGATACGTTCAGGTTTGGTTATATAAGCAAAAAGTTTGAATAACTAAAATTCATTACTTTAAAAGTTATCACTATTGACCATGTCTAACCCACTTCAGCATACACACCCTATAAGTTAATCACACATACCATTATTACAACACGCATACACTACAAGTTATTAATCATAAAAGTATGCAATCGTATGTGTAAAACTGTTTTCCTTTATTAAAAAACAATTTATACTATACTATATTAAAAATCCTCAAATGGTTAATAAGGCCAATTCATACAATACTGCATTGTATTATACACTAAATTATAATTATAGTCACCACAGGATTTATCAAAATCATACCAAACATTGAATACATACCTGGTGGATGCTGTGGTCTGCACTCCACAGAACAGCTCCTTCAGCACTAGTACATGTATCACTTAATGGAAGGAAACCCCCCTCCCAGCCTTTTTCTCCAGAATAATTCCAATCTGAGGTTAAAACAATAATATACATATATAATATAATGTATATAGCATATATATACATAATAATTATATATTTTTATATGTATAATATATTATACAAATATATATATATATATATATATATATATATATACACTGCCCTCCAAAAGAAAGTGACCACTTAAGTCATTGGAGAAAATGGCAGCTAGGAACGAAAATAAAAATGTACCTCTAAATTGACAAAATAATAAGCTACCAGTGGAACAATGTATCTACCCTGTGCAACAACCATTGCATTGTAACATTAATTTGTTAAAATAAATTTTGGATTTGAATTACAGTCTAACCTCGTTACCACGAAACTGCTTATAACATGAAATATCTTTTAACATGAAATGCTAGCCAAGTTCAAGTGCAGCTCCAAGCATAACACCTAGTACTGTTTGCATGAAATACTGTTAAGATGAATTCTCAGCACAGTTCCCTGAGTTTCGTGTTAATGAGGTTTGACCAAAAGCGATATCAATTTCTTCCAGCTGTACAACTCACGCTGTTTGCCGATAATAATAATATTATTCATTATTTAAATTATTTTAAATTTTTTAATCTTTCACAAACTGGGATAGAATTATATAATATATATATATATATATATATATATATATATATATATGAGTATGGATTTGAACAAAGGTCATTTAATGGAGAATTTATATTATAGTAAAAGAGAATTATGAATATACAAGAATGAGTTATAGGAATTATCTTCAAAACAATGACCAAAATGACAATTGTTTTTAAAACAATCACCCAGTTTGCAATGAACAGTCATTACGTTCAATTAATATTCAGCTGTGCACTTACACTTCAAAGCTTTGCAAGTGATTCAGCAGCCCCCATGATTTTTTAACTTGAATTACTTGTTATGTAAGGCAAGCTTTAGGTAGACCTTGTTTATAGATTGTCCTAGATATTGTGCAAAAAAGACATTTATTTCTTAATTTGCAAGGAAGCAAAGTGCCTGGGGGCAAGTG
>CAUJGJ010000464.1:7500-28000 GCA_963170055.1 Halisarca cf. caerulea | reverse complement strand
TATTAAAATTTGAAGCACATTCAGCCATGCATGTTGTTTTAACTCCAGTATTCTATATGTGAACTTGCATAATATTGCTTCTACCATGACAGCTCAACATTTAAATATCATCAACAAGAATTAAAGACACTCACCTTCACTGTCATTTTAGCAGTGAATGTGAGCGTCGTCGTTGTCGTCGTATATAGCAAATCCTCAAAAATGGATGGACATTGCTAGCTAAAATATTCAGGAGAGGATGAGAAGAATGCTTTATCTAGCTCACAGACCATGTGCATGTGGGACATGTCCGCACTAATTATAATTAGGAGGTGTGGAAATTTCTGTCTTTTTACAGTCTTTGTTCTGGACCTGTAGAAGTTTCAGAGCGTCAAACAAGGGCTTAATATGTAGATAGAGGCATAAACATTTCGAGAATTACCATTCTAAAAGATCTGGTTAGCTGACAAAGAAGTTCGTATGGTTTTCCTAACACCTACTAAAAAACGAAATGCTTGGGCGTAACATGGTGAAATGCTTCAAAGACTATTTGTTCACATGAATCGCTATAGCAAAACATTTACTAACTTTTCTATCAGCCTGAATCACAAGATAAATGCGTGACTAATAATTTCAAGGCACCGAAAAATAACATTTTATCACTATGCAAACTGGGAAGCGCTATCATAACAAATCTGGACATGCCTCACATGCGTGTGCTTCTTTGTTGCTAAATATACTGGCATTCAGATGAAACAGATGTTTTGCAATTACGTGAGTGTGGACAAGGGATCTTGGGGTTTGTCCCCCCAGGGAAAATTTGAGTTTTTAGGTTATATAAGGTAGTATCACAGGTCATTTTTGACCATTCAGGGTTGATTTGACACTCAAGTAGGACCTTTTGCATAGCAATTTGCACTACAGTTGGAATTTTCTGGGATGGCAGCTCTCTCACTCCCTGGATAGAACCCTGGCAGTACACAATGTCATAACAAACTCCAACACCTTTTGTGTCCAAAACAAGGGTACGTCTTGTCCAAAAGGCCACCATGAAGCAGTGCAGCAGGTGATGTGTGAAACAGGCAAAGCCACATGGATTGCCATTGTTCGAGGTGCAAAGGAGCTTCCGTGCTGAAGTACAGTTGCTTGGATTCTGTAGTTCATACAGATGGCTCTGTACTAATTTACTCATTTTCTGCAAAATACCACGAAAATGGAAAAGACACTTTTGTGCCTACGTGCGTGTGTGTGTATGGTGCATGTGTGTGAGTCTGTGTGCGTGTGTATATGTGTATATGTGTGAGTGTGTGTATATTGTGCATGTGTGCATGTGTGCATGTGTGTGTGTGTGTGTGTGTGTGTGTTGTGCATGTGTGTGCATGTGTGTGCATGTGTGTGGTTAGGTGGTTGTATGTGCACATGCGTGTAATATATATATGTATGTACCATATATTCCCTAATTTTTGGGTAGTGCAAATATCAGGTTAAGGTCTCCAATTAGAGATACAATGGGAAGAAAAGGAAACATGACAAAAAATAGGGAAATATGACAAAGAAATCAGGGTCACGGCAAAAAACTAATTACAAAATGGTGGAATGGTAGTAATGGTTTCTTTTCATGGTTATTGTGCATAAATTCATCAGTGGGAGGCTATAATAGATGCTTAACTTTCCTTAAAATGTAAATTTGGTGAATATGACATTCTAGAAGGCATGCATGTCTACATTCGTTCCGTTGTTTTACTAATTGCTGAGCAAAGAACTCAAACATTCAAATGATTGACTCTGACCTGTGCCTTGATGATACCAAATGAGCTAATAGTGAGGTATATGGGTCAATAAAAAAGAAAACATGTTCAAACTCTGCAGGTAACAAAAATTTAAGTCAGAGACTAAAAATTAGAGAATTAGAGTATAACTGACCTTCTTCTGTTATGATAGTGCTCCACCATTTACATAGCGATAAAATGTAATTTTTTGGCACGTACAAGTTATTAGTCATGCAGTTGTCTGGTGATTTGGACTAATATTTGGGCGAATGCCGAATCCACGTTTAGTGACGTTTTCTGTCGTCAGGTTGCTCAGTCACATGCTGGCTTGTGACCTAACTCAATGTTCTTTGAAATTTTGGTTTTCGGCTGGATGCTACTAGAGGGAACAAGCTGGAGACAGTTTCTTGGTGCCAAATTCAAGCCATTCAAAATATACAACTTTTCCATGAGGGTGAAAGAGAGGTTTTGTTCCTGTCCCAACTTACAGGAGCTTGAATGTTGGCTTCTAAGGGCCAAGTGATCTGATCGTGGCTTTGGAAAGGAATGGTCAACACACCAGCATGGGAAAGTTAGTAAATGTTTCGTTATAGTGATTTATGTGAAAATATAGTCTTGGAAACGTTCCGCCATGTAGCACCCAAAGCATTTTGCTTTTTAGTAGGGGTCAGGAAAACCTCAGTAGCTTCTTCACAATTGAAGTAAGCCTCCAAGAAAGTAATCGTCCGAACGTCTACATGTCTGCCTACATCTTAATCCCTTGTTTGACTCTCTGCATCTACTACAAGTTGAGAACAGAAGCTGTGAAAATACCGAAATTTTCACACCTCCGAATGTCCCACATGTGTAAGAGTGCTGGAAAATTAGGGAATATACAGCACTTATATATATAATATATATAATATATATATATATATAATATAATATTATCTATCTATCTATCTATCTATCTATCTATCTATCTATCTATCTATCTATCTATCTATCTATCTATATATATATATATATATATATATATATATATATATATAATTACATATATATATAATATTATATGTATGCATGTATGGATAGATATATTATGTATAATGAATAGATAGATATATTGTATATGTATATATATCTGTAAACACCATTTCAGTGTAAGGGGTTTTACATTTGCCCACCTTTGCAGTACTTGACGCCCACTCATTATCAAGTTTTTTGAGATTTTGTACTTCTAGCAAAATGGACTTTTGCCATTGATTCCAATCATAGAGTAGAGCACCCATGGTTTCCGATGCATTTGTCTCCTTCATTGTCAGCAGCCTGTCTCTCATTTCCCACCATAGCTCAGTTACTCCTTTTTCAACCTGCACAACAAGACATGCGTGCAGGTGGAATAGTGCGCATGAGATAATACTGCTAAGCTAGGAGAGTGAACAAGGAAAATTCAAGCATCTCTATAGTACATTGTCGAGTATACCTCAAATGTCCCTAGTACAAGTACCTCAAGTGTCTGTAGGATTGGTACACCAAGTGTCTCTAATACATCAAATCATAGATACTTAACCCAACTTTGGGTTGTCGAGTATCTATGCTCAAATGTCTGGGGTACAAGTATCTGAAGTGTCTGAATATGTAATCAGTAATTTCTGGTTGTTGCTGGGTGATTGGAAACACTTGATGTATCTGACTGAGTACTACACCTAGAAACACTTTATTCATGTACTTGTACTGCATACATTTTAATGTACTTGTACTTCCTTTGCAAGCCACCAGAGCTCCCAATAAAGTAACAGTACAGTAAAGGCAATCTATGACTACAAAGCACACTTTATATGCATGAAAGTTTATCGACTAAGTGGAGTCAACCATACCACACCTAAAATTATGATTCACACTTTTTCCATCATTTCAATCATTCACAATTATTGCAATGTGCTGTTACAGTACATTCTTTACCATCTATCCAAATAGTACCTCACTTCCATTATACAATAATCTAATGCACCACATACAATATTATCAATATTACACACCAACTGAGATCATGGTACATTATCAATTTTGAGCCGGCATTTTGCTTCACTGCTACATTTACTTCAATAATTACACCTAACTTCCCATGAATTACATTTACCCAGTCCTGGCCGCACCACGTCTTGGTGTAGTCTGCAGTTACAATATGACAAAAATAATAAAAGACCATTGACAACAACAAGTTAGTTGAGTTATACTATGATGGATAATGTTGTCCTAAGGCTTGCACCACTCTGAATCACTTGGAAGTATGAAGAACACAAGAACAAGTCTGCAGTGATAACTGAGCAACCATACTATGTGGCTATGGAACACAATACATTGTAAGTTTTACAATATTCATTTTGCCAGGGGCAATTAAAGATTACAGTATCATATAACCTGGAAGTTGTGCTTCACCAATTCCTTTGTCTTTTCCATGAATTGTTCCATTTTCCTATGATTACTGGTATTCTCTCTGAGATTGCTAGGGCAAGGCATTACTCTTTCAGTAGGAATTGTTTCTCCTTCGAATTGTGGCTTGTTGTTTGCAACTCGCTTTTTTGTGAAGTAGGTTAAGACAATTAAAAGATCTAGAGCCACCAATAAACTGAAGATCAGTATCAGTCCTTGAGCAATGGTCCGATTCCAAGAAACTGCCATGACTAGCAAACTTCCCGTATGAACAACAAGTCTAATGTGTGCACTGTACAGAAGCACTAAAATGTGTGAAATTTTACTTGGATACACTTGTGCTGTAGTGGAATTTACTTCAGTGTCAGACTGAAGCCATTTATATCTATGCTACATAGTTGTATTTCTATTATAGTTACCACATAAACACACACACACACACACACACACACACACACACACACACACACACACACACACACACACACACAACACACACACACACATACACATGTATAGAGGTTATGCATTTGACATCACACTTTAGACGTGACGTCACACTTCAGAGTGGCAAGGAGGCACGCGCAATGATAGAGAATATCCCTTCTTTCGACTGTAACTGAACGCTCGACCGGAATATCCAAAATTTAATCCAGGACTGCTATCCCACGTTAGAAACGAAGATTGCTATCTCCTTAAAAAGACGCTAAAGGTAAGTTTTTGATTTTGCTTAATAGCATCATTACGCAGATCACTATTGTTGCCAAACCTTGATCTTACACATTTCTTTCTCGTTTTCATTACAACTGTATGGTCAGAATCTGCCACGAGTGATTGCTAAGAGACCAGGAGGGCAAAATATCGAAATTTACCCTTAGCATCTTTTTAAGGACATAGCGATCTTTGTTTCTAACGTGGGATAGCAGTCCTGGATTAAATTTTTGGATAATCCAGTCGAGCGTTCAGTTATAATCGAAAGAAGGGATATTGTCTATCCTTGCGCGTGCATTCTTGCCACTCGAAAGTGTGACGTCACGTCTATAGTGTGACGTCAACGCATGACCTCTATAGGCACATACTTCACCTTGTAAGTGCAAAACCTACATAGTCACTTCCCATACAGAACTCAGGTGGCTTCTAGAAATGTGACAATACTGTGTGGACATACCATTATACTCTGCACTTGCATACACTTGGTTGCTATGTTAATGTAGCATCAGTATCTAACACCTATCATTAAAGACCACTATTACGCATTGAACAAATTTTGGACATGTGAAAGAGTTGATCTGGAGACATGTACCCCATTTACGTTTGAACCTTCTACCAACTACAATTTTTCGTTGCCCGTTAAGGACCGCAAGAAAACTGGGGTGAAATGTGTCTACTCTTTTTTGTCAAAATTTCACTATGTAATCATCTGAGTCTTGTAATTCTCCAGATTACACAGGTGAGTGATGTCCGATTTTGAACATAACACAAAATGGCCGACGCTTTGTAGGCACTTAAATTAACCCCCAGTTTTTGCTTTCTGCAATGGGTAATACCCACATGATCCTACTATTCTACATTTACAAACATATTGATGTGATGTTGGTGTTCTCTTTAAGACAATCTACAAGTCGATCGTCCCACTACATGCAATTTCTTCGGCTACTGTCGAAAAGCAAAAAAGCTAAATCGAAGTGGTGAAAATCTCAGGATTTGAACACGCCATTAGGTTCAAACGACTCCTTAGATACATAAGTGCCCTGAAAGATTCCTGGAGCCCGGTAGCTCAAAGCACGGCTGTTATGTCCAGGGGTTTCCATCGTTTTTGGAGGTCTCCAACCACAAAACACGGGACATAACTCGAACAGTAGAAGGTACAAAGCTCCAGGAATCTTTCACTGCGGTTTGGACTATTGGGAACCCGATGGCACTATTGCCGTTGCTTTGAGCCGAGATTTTTACCACCGCAATTATGAAAAAAAATTCTTTCTAATCCCCATTAATTGCATACAAGCCAAATTTTTTTATTGCAGATAATAGAATATGTTGGATATTGAAATATTTTTTCCCGGAATGAGGGGTGTGCTATTAAGAGTGTTCCACTGTACAATCAATCAAAAATACCATTATCAGAACATTGTCTTATAATGTTGACATTAAACAGTAAAAAAATCGAGATGGTGACACCATGTGTTGGTGAGAAATGAAGAGACCCAATGCGTAGCTTTCAGAAAGTTAATGTTTCCACTTGCATACATAGTCTGTATGTGGGGGAGGGAGAAGATGTTCAAGAAGTATGAGAAGATTTTGTGGATTTTTGAGGATGATTTAGAAGAAGAGATGTATTTCAACGACTTGGAGGATTACCAGCTGCCCCAAGTATTGAACCTCTCTCGCAATTCGTGAACTTTGTGGGATCAGCTGGCAGAACTTCCTTCTCTCGGCCCTGCCAGAGCCGAACAGAATAGCTGCAGCATTTGTTTCACCCACAGCTTGCAGCATCTATTCTATCAGGAACTCTGTGTCCTGGGTATTTAAACCCCACATCAGACTTCCCTTATATTGCCACATGCATGATTTTTACTTTGATTTATTATAACTTTTGGCAATAATGGTGGTGTTTCTCCGTCCTTAGCAAGCAACTAAGTACTGCTGAGGATGACAAGTCTTAGAAAACATTTAATTGGCAACATTTGAGATATGCACAACATTAGCCTACAGGTTCAAGTTAGCTTTCACAAGGTAAGGAGCTTTGTATGAACCAAGATATACATTGTCTCCATCTAGTTCCAAGACTTCGGAAACCTCAGTAACAACTTTTCCATACGGATCATGATAGCCCCTGATAATATGGCCGTCTTTAGGATCCAACTCAAGGATGAGACCATATCCTGGAACTTGAGCCAAAATGCTGAAAAAGCTAATCCGCAGCTATGTATAGAAGATGAGAGACCACATGAAGGAAATTTTACAAGATTTACTAGAGCCACCCATGCACGTGAACATGTACTGAATACTAACTGCTGAATACTTTAATTGTACACCATAAAATTCTCATGACTGATGAATATTGTCATGCAGGATGTAGGAATTTTGACACTTCATGCACCCATGCAGTTGCACACTACACACATCAGAGGCGTAGCTCCATTGTTTCCTGGTTGCCAAGAAAGTTCCTAATTAGGAACTTTCTTTAATCTGAAGCCACCAGTATGCTAATCAGTCATACAATAATAATCCTTACACTTTTCTCCACTTGTCACCTAGCATGCACCTGCACACTAGGCTAACCTGCACACATGGTTCTACTGAGAGCACTGTAATGCTGTTAATACTGCATTTGTGCATGCTTTGTGCTCTTTTTAGCCGTTTCTAGCTTGTCTGACACACTAGTTTTCAAACTACCATTATATACAAATCTAAATGTGATGCTTCCTTACATCCATGTGCATCGATGGCCACAGTGTTGATACCACATGCTACAGTAAGTAAATGCTATTATAGTACAATGTGTCCACGATACCACTATTTCTGTACATGCATGCACCATATGCCCATGATCATGGCTTTTTAGAAACTCCCTTGTTTTTCTTCTGGCTATGCCCCTGCATGCACATGTACAACTATCCATTTTAAATTTATTGTTACAGTGGTTCGTATCATAATGATTATAGTTCTTGTTTGAGTGAGAGCTTTAAATTTATGGTAGCTTGAGTTTGCCTAACAGGCTTATTCTTCTCCTGTATCTTAAAATTACAATTATGATTGCTTAACTATTTTCCGACCTCGTCTGACACCCTATAATCATCTCTGGATTAAACTAGATTAAAGGAGAGTCCCTTTCATTGCATGGGCAGAAAAAATTGTGTCTGATAGGTCGTTGGATAATGAAGTGAACCTGTGACTATTTTAATATACTGTCAGAAGATGCTCAGAAGATATATACACAGGTTTCCGACTACATGCAGAGTCTCAGATGTGTTAGGAGAAATCCAATGAAACACATCTTTCCAATGATCCCACTACACTCGGCAACACTGACCTTGCATATCAGTTTTCTGATCCATACATTTTTATACATAGCATCTGTGATTGGATGTCTTGTCAGTCCTCCTGCAACCCATACTGTCCCTCTTTTACTGTACGAGAGGTTGTCTGGCATTATGGGGAGATTGGAGGCAAATGTGTCCCACATCCCTGCCTTGGGTCCCTTTAGGTAGTACCTTTGAAAGAGATGCATTGCAACACAATGAGACATCAAAATGTGCTAGGGAACATAGATATGGCACACATGCACACAATATGTATACTGAGGCGGATCCAACACAACTTTCATGGAGGGTATAGGGAGGGGCGGAATGCATCCATACATTATATATAGAGAGCTGATTTTTTCGGGTAATGACGACGTTATAAAAAATGGTTACCAGTGAATAAGAGTATGTAAGACCTTATTTCATATAGATCATCCAACACATTTTGATAATCACTCTAAAATTAATGCAATTAATTCAATCTATTCTCTTGATCTATAAGACAATATCAATACTGCTAGTTGTACAGTTCACATGCAGCAACCTGTGGATACACCACAAAAATGTTTAATATCTGGTTATGGCAGGGGACAAGGGGGGTCGTCCAGCGCACAGTCAGATACGTATCTGCATGATGTGGGTTCATATAAACACAACATGCAGTTCAGTATGGGTACTGTATTTACACATAATTCACACAAGTACAACAGGTCATTCTTATATAATCCCCTATATATAGGTGCCTGGGTACATGTGCACATGTTATAACACACACACACGCACAAAGAAATGCATACATGTACAGGGAGAACTGTAGTTTGACATACCATGGTGCAAACGCACACAGGAGAAGTGTCATGCAGCATCTCTGTAGGATCTACAGAACATGCAGCATGGATTATGTAGAGATTTTGAACTGGAAAGTTTCCACTTGATGTTGGGAAAGCTGTTTGTATTGATAGGAGCATTTAGTATCACAGTCTTGTGATGATATAAGCTCTAACTTCATGATACTGTGATTCTTAATGTTCCTAAATCGAAATGGCTGGCCCCACAGCCAGACTCTCTTGAACGTTTATGCCTACTTGATGATGGAGGCATTAATCAGACAAAATATGACATGAATTGTGGTCGGTTTCAAAGGTGTATATATATACTGTGTCCCTAAGGACCAATGCATGAGCAAATTAACCCTCCCACCCTCACAATACAAAATTGACAAGATACTAATTACCAGCCATCCCTAATCTTCATAAATTACACCCAGTTCATGAATAGCAGCAGCCATTTTGTTCAGTATGCATAAGACAATTCAAACAATACACAGGCTGGTGCTATATACTATTAATAAAAGCTTTTAAAATGCTAAACTTCAAAATGATTTGTTCATGCAGGCATTCTACCAGGATGGTTAAAGATGATAGTGTGACATGCTGGTAAGATAAGAACACCAGGAAAATGTTACCATGCAGGCATATATGCATACACACACACACACACACACACACACACACACACACACACACACACACACACACACACACACACCGGCACACACACGTACACACACACACACACACACACACACACACACACACACACACACACACACACACACACACAACATGCACACATGGTGCACACTTGCACATCATATATAGTTAAAATATACGTGCATGACATTGCATAGGACAGATCACATATATGTACATGCATGTTGCCCTGACATTGTGTGAGGACAACATTTACATGCTATCTGTTCATAAGTCATCATGCCAACATATATACAAACATGTGTGTACATCAAAAGTACAAACAGATACAATTAGAGGACACCTTCATATCCAGGGCAATGGGCAGGTGTGTGGAACGTGCAGTGCAGTAAACAATTAGCGGTCAGTACCAGCACCACAGGTCATAAATGACCTACTAGATGCTACAAGAGCTGGTAGGAAGTCATGGCTGCAGGGGAACATTTCAGTCACCAAGGACATCTTAGAGACCTATCCTTGCTTTGGAAAATCAAGATGGGTAGGTTGACTTCATGTTAATATATTGTGTTCATTTTGATTTGTGTTGAGGAATATGCACTCAGTATGCATGGATTTAATATTATGGCAATGCCTATATTTGCATTGTAATTGCAAGGGGTAATTGTATTTCTTGTTTACTTACAGTTGCTGTATGAGTTCCGCAAACTGTGTGAAGGTACTCATGCAGATGTGTGCTCAGTAATGAGTTCCAATTGGTATGAAGTCTGCAAGTTGGTTTTGGTAGACAGAGGCAAAAACGACCTTGATTTAAAAGCAGAAATTGAAACATTAAGTACCATAGACCAAAATATCTATCACAAAAGGCCTGCTTTTCTCCCTATTTCTTTCATATTGGTGAGTTATTTGTATATACGTAATTATATTTGTACACCTATATGATGATCACAATTTTTTGCTTATATATATAGGGTGCAGAGATTGATGATGCTATTGCCAAAGTAATGGAACCACGGCTGCTTGTTGTAGTGGAAGATGGCCATATGCAACAGATGTTTGTGTCCATAGAAGGTGATATGGTAGTGGACATATGCAGTGAGAAGCTAGTGGATGGGCTGATCCACCTAATGGCATCATACTACGTATTTGACGTGTCGTATCCAACTAGTTGTAAGTCTTCACTTTTGTTCTTTCAAGACTTTTTAATAAAGATGCCAGACAAAGCACGTAGGCCCACACGGTATGTTTCTTATATTGACATTCTCAACTCAAAGTGATCCATTTTTTTTATTTTATGTCAACACTCTCAACTTTTATATTTTCCTTTTCTATTTTTTTGTTTGTACTTTCCTATTTGCTGTCATTGCAGCAACAATACTAATATCTGGTCCAATCTCACTGTGAATCAAGTTTAATTATCAAATTAAAAAGCATAATAGAAATGACACAGTGCATGTAGAAATGACACACGTATAATATGTGACACATTTGTCATATTAGCACATTTAGGGATGACACACGTGTTGGGTGTGTTGTTTTCTGGGACAATGGACTGACACACATTCATGTGTCAATATGACACGCTAGTTTTTACAGTGTATAGTACACGTTTGTACACAAACATACAAACACACACACACACATACACAATACACACACATACACACACGCGCGCACACACACACATACACACATACACACACACACACACACACACACACACACACACACACACACACACACACACTTTATAATTGTAGCTGCTGCTGTCTGAGCTACAAGAATATGGCTCTCATCCTCACTGAGCAGCAATCCATTAGCAAAGTGTAGACGGTCAACCAGGTTGTAGGTTTTCCCACCATCCACACCTGGAGTGAAAATGATCAACTTGCCTGTTGGCTTGAGTGAGACTAAATCATTTATGATTGAGTGCATTTTAAATGTTGTTGTATCTGTCATCAGGATGCTGCCATTCTTCAAGAAAGCCATGTTGTTGAGGAGAACAGTTCTCTCTCCCCCAATGATGTCAGTGTTGATGTTCCATACCAACTGCTTCTTCTTGCTCTCCTCAACATCACTGGATACATTCACTGAATACAGTCCATTGTAAGCATCCGCAACATACAGGAGTCCATTGGGATGGAAGTGGAGACCAAGTGGTCGGGAACACATTTGCAACTCTTCAGGTGATGATTCATCATCTATATTCAAGTATTACAACACCAGTAATGTAAACAATTTTCAAATGTATAAGCAGGTTTGTATGGCCTTAGAATGAACACTCTGCATTTGGGAAAACTGTTAAACAAAGAAAATCTACAGGGTGGACGCATATTATTAAACAGAAAAATAATGCAATATAGTCGGATGCAAAATGTACGCCCAAAACTACATAAAAAGTATAAAAATATATCTATCAGTCAATAAAATAAAACAAGTAATATGCTATAAAGTGTAAAATATAGGGAAATACAGCATTATGGAGGATGCATGCATTGTACAAGTACAGCAAAATGAGGTGCAAAAACAATATAGGACTGGTAGGTAGGTGTGAACAAAAAATATATGAACTCGGCCATACTATATATGAATATTATTGCTAATGTAAAAATTCTGGAAGTATGCCACACCAAATAATATGCTCAGGTACAGAATTATGCACATGTAGGCTGGTAATGAACATACACAGACCTATGTATATATCACCCATGCAACAGTTACTGTACTAAGCTAGCTTAGTATGTGTGTGTGTGTGTGTGTGTGCGCGCGCGGGTGTGTGTGTGTGTGTTCGTGCGTGTGTGTGTCTGTGTGTGTGTGTGTGTGTGTTCGTGCGTGTGTGTGTCTGTGTGTGTGTGTGTGTGTATGTGTGTGTGTGTGTGTGTGTATGTGTGTGTGTGTGTGTGTGTGTGTGTGTGTGTGTGTGTGTGTGTGTGTGTGTGTGTGTGTGTGTGTGTGTGTGTGTGTGTGTGTGTGTGTGTGTGTGTGTGTGCATGTGTGTGTGCATATATGTACCTGTGCACATGTGTGAGTGTGTAAGAGAGAAATGTGTAGCACCATAACACACATTGGTTTGGCAAAAAGTCAGGATTTTTGGCAATAGGGACTCTTTATAAAGCTGAATCATAGTAGTCAATTTCCATGGTCATTACTATATAATTATTTTCTCTCACATACGGTAAAGGGAGCAATGCATTATTATGCTTTTGCCATGTTATCACTGGTGAATTTTAAAAAAGAACAATAATTATTGGAGCTTTAAGGAGTGAATTCTGCCTATTGCTGTGGAAAAAATTTTTTTTCTACAATTATGAAAAAATTAGGTTCAGCAATTGTCAGACTTGTTTCTATGCCTGTAATGAATGAAATATACCTGAACACTATACTTCTTAATCACTTGTGCACACGTATAAGTCATAATACACTTACATATAGACTCACTACATATCATTCCACTACGGAATCTAGTGACCTCCACCACTTTCTCACTAGTACGATCAATCCTCCATATCCTTCCATCTCCTGAACCGGTATATATGTCACCTGAGTGAGTATAGCAATTGGTTGTATCAGATTCAATCTTACGAAGAAGTTCAAGTTATAATATAATTATGCAAACATGCATACAGATAGACATGATATGTGTCACGCGTGTGTGCACAAATAACAGAAGACACCATCATAAAGTACCATTCTTGTCCACAGCAAATGATTCTGGTCCATACAGCTCGTTCACAAAAATCCTCTTTCCCGTGCTCAGTACAGTGTTGGGCTCCAAAGCACCAACTAATTCAGGTTGTGGCTGCAAACTAGTATAGAATATAAAGATTCTGAATAACTGAGTAATTGTTGAACATGGTGCGCTGTGGCATGCTATTCACTCAGTAATGCTGGTCAACTACATTGAAGAGTATGGTATACATGAAAACAATCATATGCAGAAAGTAATGTCCCAAGCATGCAGTACTTCAAGTCTAATGTGGCCTCAAAGATCCATAGTAGGGTACAGTTCATCCCTTTGCTACACAACGCTTAATAAGACGACTTAGATAATCATTGGGTCTTACAAAGTATCCATCTCCTGGGGAATGTGAAATTCAAACTAACTTTAAAGTCTAAAACAACCCACGCCATGGTGACGGTCTTAGTGAATGGCATCAAGAACTCAGTATCGAATATCAACTTCTGAACAGACACAAAGTACTCCATGTGGGGTGTCTAAAACTACGCTATACGTCTGCAAAGCTCAGTGGCTGCCTCTGTGAATGGGTGTGTGTGTATATTAAAATGAATGTGCACGCTTAACTATAGGGTAAGGCGGGGTAACTTGGAACGGGTGGGTAACTTAGAACGGCCAAGTAAAACAGTGTCAATTTGTGTTAAACCATATTATTACTCCAGAGAATAATGATATGAATACAAGTACAATTTTTGCTCAGTAAAGTGTGCATGAATTGGACGTTCAGAAATAGGCAAGTATGGCTGGGATGCTAATCATAGCAAAAGATACAGGCCCTGTTTCAAGTTATACCCATGTGTTTTAAGTTACCCGGCCCGCATAATTTACCCTATATTTTCAAGCGCAAATTTAACAAAGTACGATAGTAGATGGTCAGGATTAAGCATAAGTCCACATTCATCGTTAAAACACAGATAAGCATAATAGCGTTAATCCAACTCACTCGAAGCGTGCTATTTGGTAAGGACAGTCTAAGAGATACACGTAGACGCTACAAGCGAGGATTGAGGCAACCAAACCAAGCGAAAGGGCACGGAAATAATTACAACTCCCTTTGGAATCAAGAGTAGACTTCGTCAAAGTGCTTTTACGTATTTCGTCCACTCCTCTCGTCATACTGTCAGCTACATTTTCCTTTCTATCTGCTGCTCGCTTCCTGGTGGCAGACATATTCCGGCTCTGGGTGCACTGTTTCGCAACCAAAATATACCACAGTGCTAGTAGTCTGGCGTTGCCGACCGAATCTTGCTCAGCCATTTTCGGGGTCCCAGAAAATGGCCGAGCGAGATGGGGTCGGCAACGCCAGACGACAGTTCTAGCCCTCTTAATTAAGGAGTAGGATTAACACCGAAAGAACATGGCCGCCATGCTAAAGCGCATTTTCGCCAAGAACGAACGTTTTGAAGAACGAAAAGCCTCGAACAATCTATGGTTTTGGCGCCTCAGAAGTTCTGCGATGATTAATCATAATGCTCATCATACCCCGATATGAAAACTACTACAAAGGGCACAAGCCGAGGTATGGCTAACATTTTGTCATCCTATAATGTTGTTGATACATCATTATTCAAATCAACGAACAATAATGATACAAAAACGAACCATTGTCAAAGGCATACCTGGCAAGGCAACTTGAAAGTAATGAATGGCGTGACCGAACCTCAGACACAGGGTTCATAAGTAAAGTATATACTTCCCTGGCAAGACCGGAGGGAGCAATATCTTGAAAATCAAAAAGACTGTTCAAACAACATGATGGCAGCCATGCATGCTAATTGCAATGGGGTCACCAATTGACCACCACCAATCTTCAACGTTTCTGCCTGACTCAAGATCTTGTCCCATCCCTGCTCACTGTCTGCAGTCTTTCTATTCGGAGGCCGTGGCCGTCTTCACATTCACAATCTTTAACTTCTACTACAGTAGCTCACAAACCAACATAATTTCTTGGGAAGACTCTTGGTCATTCGATCCTACAACCAGAAAAGCTGCCACTGATAAGCTTAACAATTTGCTATATTGTCTCAAGTTCTCTCACTAGATTCTTCTATTAGAGGAGAATATTAAGTGTATATACTCCACCATTTTTCCTCCATAATGCCCAACTCTATATTGCAGGTGATAGTTTCCCACAATCGCAACTGGATATAGAATCCAACGCACTCTAACACGTTTCATCAGAAAATGGCTCCATCTTCCTCCTTGTCTATGTATAAGGTCATACCGTTCTACAAAGATGGTCTTAGCCTAAAATCGCTTCCCATATGAAGTTGTTGTGATCATAGCCATTCAGAGTGTTATAAGTAAATAACCCTTGATCTGTGTGGTGTTAATTAAGAGGAATTTGGGAAGGCAAGCTCTGGGTATACAATGAGTGTACTAACAAAAACAAAAATATAAACAAGAAATTGGCGGATCTGCTGCTCTGTGGATTGATTTCACATGTATACCATGGGATAGGCTTAACAATTCTCTATACCTTGCTAGGTTCACATTTGTTTGTTTGTGTTTCATGCCAATAGTATGTCATTGATGAGAAGAAGTATTGTCCCTATCTTAATGTATGGGAATTACCTTGTAACCTTTGAGAAAAATTGGCCCAGCCCCAGGAAATAAAAAGGCAACAAACTTTGTACCATTGCAATCACCACAAGCTAACCAATATCATGGCAGGTTCACATTTGTGATTAAATGCACTAGAAAGAAGATATTCAATGAAAACTGCTGTTTTACTCTTTAAATGCTCTTTTGACCTATTTATTTGACACCTATAGGTGTTGAATGATCACAACAACTTCATTAGAGCTACTGCACAATGAAGTAAGCTAGATGATACTTCATTTATTAAAACAAACCTCCACTATTTCAGTATACATGATATGCAAACTGCGAGATTAGTACAAGAATAATTACTCCAAATTCTAATATGCTTGAATGTGAAAAGTGCATGGCTTCATTCAATACAGACACTACTGGATTGCTACACTCCTTTTAGGCTGGCCCTCACCAAATATGGAGCTACATAGGACCCAATGTACACATCATCTTCCCCGATGTCGATCACTTCTGTGGCTTCTCTGACCACCACACCTAGAGGATCGTGGTAACTCCCAACAATATGGCCGTCCTTCGGATCAACTTCTATGATGATGCCATAACTTGGAAGTCTGGCAAGGACTCCAAGCAAATCAATGTTGAGCTGCATAATAATAATGTATGTAGAGACATGGATGTTAATTTACATTTTGCTTCAACTGCTCGCATAAATATTGCCTTCTGTGTTACTCACCCAATCACCCACACACACCATGCAGGCACACACACACACACACACACACACACACACACACACACACACACACACACACACACACACGATAAGCTGCAACATATGTCCTATAATCTCACAATCTCTAAACGGTAAACACACTTTTTCAACACTCGTAAAATGCTAATATACAATGTCAAATAGGTCACGACAGTGCAAGGATACAGTATACATCGGACCCATTTGTAACACTGACAACAGTCACCATTAGACTGACCACACCCGGATTTGTGTCAACACTGTGACTCATAAACATTATGCACATAATACGGATTTGCACACACTCACCAATATGCATGTTTGCATATACACAAACACACACATATTTACACACATGTGTGCATATAAATTATGCATGCTTGTTGTGCATTCTTGCTTGCACACACACACATAATATCCCCCCCCCCCCCCCCCTCCACAAGCAATATTATGGAGTACAGTAGTACTCCATATGTAGGATTGACACGGAAAAACATGGCCGCCATACATTAGCAAAAATTTGTTTTCGCCAAAAAACTAACAGTACGGTGACTCCATTGTTTTCAAAAGTAGATTTTGGTGCATTTTGACACACCAGCTACAAGGAAAAGTAGTTTAAAAGCTTCGTAAAGCTATCTCTTTGAAGAAATGCGAAGTACACTCGCCGAGGTATGGGTCCGCAACACCATAGCATTTTAAGATGATTCTTCTTCTTCTCGTCGTTTTTTCGAACTGAGCTACAGGTCGCCACGAAGGGTCCAGAGGTCTCATCTTTCGCCAGTGAGCTCTGATTGTTAGTGCGAAGTGCCTTTTGTAGGTTTTAAAGCCACACCTACACTTCTAAAGCGAGAAAAAATTTAATAGGTAAATCCCATACATTCGCCAGATCAGCCATTTTCGGATTACCGGAGTGGCTACGCGAGACTAGGCGTACATGTACGTACACAAGGCAAAGCCTTCTCTGGTTTGACGATCATCGCGATCGACTTCAGCGCTCTTTTGTTTGAGCCTTTATTTCTACGTGGGTACATTGATTTCAGTCAGGTAGCTGCATAATTTTAGCTTCTCATCTTATAAGACTTGATTATGTTCCTTCTCAACTCAACTGCAGTGGAAACGTTTAACCACAGGGGTTTGAGTATCCATTCGAACAACTATTTTTTAAAGGAAAAATCGCATGAACAAGAGTGTATAAAAACCATTTAAAAAAGGTAAAAGGATGTAGGATTGACACAGGACCGTGCAAAAAGGCCTTATCAAAAAGGATCCTCCAAAAAGACTTGGAACAAGGGTGAGTTGCAAAACAGGTACAGGGCTAGATGGGCAAAGGACAAGGCAAGCATAGGGCTAGACGGGCATAGGGCTAGACAGAGTTTAATTGGACTGAGTGTACACTGTGCAAATTTCTACATCCTGCTGCATATACGTATAATGTGCTGCACATGAGGGATGTAGGAATTTGCACAGTGTACACTCAGTCCAATTAAACTCTGTCTAGCCCTATGCCTGTCTAGCCTCATGTATGTGTAGCCCTATGCTCGTTTAGCCCTATGCCTGTCTTGCCCTTTGCCCATCTAGCCCTGTATCTGTTTTGCAACTCACCCTTGTTCCAAGTGTTTTTGGAGGATCCTTTTTTGATAAGGCCTTTTTGCATGGTCTAATATATACACAGATACACACACACACACACATATGTACACACCTTGCAAATGATCTTCCGAAGCCATGGACGCTTGAAGAGCAAATCTAAAAGAGGGTGTTTTCTGGTGCCAGCTAAGGGTACCCAAATAGTACCTTTCTTTGAGTAGGAAAGATTGTCAGGCAATCCTGGGAGATTATCTGCAAATATATCCCATGTACCCGCTTTAGGTCCAGTTAGGACATATCTAGATAATAAGAGGAGAAATTTGCCACTTCTACCAACCTACTCCCAAATTTCCTCACACCCGCATATCAACACCCACCCACCCACTCACACACACATGCACAGAAACATACACACACAGTCCCCCAGGCCATGCTGACTCAATTACCGCATTAAACTGTATTCTAAACTTCATCGAAAATAAAAAAAAACATGAAAAAGATGAAGGACACAGGGTATTTACAGTATAACCGTCCGGGAATAAAATGCAAAAATGGCCGTCTTGAAATAGCTTCACAAATTATCGATTGTTTCTACTTCGTTGACCAGATTTTCGCCCAGTTCTTCTTACTGGACGAAAGTTTTATATATTCCGCGCATGTTGGTACTTAACTAGCGATTGTTTCTATTGTCTGAAGGAAGATAGCCAGCTAGGAATACATAGCAGTTTTAGATAAACTTTGCCTTGGTTAGACCTTAGATCCCTCTCAATTCCCATTAAACAACACAAAAAGACAGAACAAGTGGTGAGCTATCTGAAAATCGTTCCAGGCTATAGGTTATAATCTTCCGTAAGAAAGTTATAACCGAAAAACCTGTTTTTTCACCCTTCAAACGGCCAAAATTTAGCATAAATGGTCCAATTGCGAAAAACTGCTTGATTGTAGCACTATGCCCGGAACGATTTTCGCAAACCGAAACATCTTAAGATTCCATCGAAGTTGGATTTGGTGAGATTCGAATGCATCTGAGGTCTAACCAAGCGACTTCATCTTCGTCCTCAACAAAACTGCCATTTTCGTGACGTTTCCCGGATACGTAGGCAAAACGGCACAAAAGTCGCCTTCTTCCCCCATTCTGTTGATACGTGAAATTTCGTACGTCATCCAATAGACGCCAAATGACGCATTAAAAACAGCTGCTAATTGATGACGTAGAAAACAAGCACCGCCCACAATCGGAACAAGCAACAGACGGTTATAAACACCCTGTGGATGAGTTGTTACTTCATACAAACACACTGAACCAAGGCAGGGTTGCTTGATACATGGTGCTACATGGGCGTGTGACTAGGCTAAGTGCAAAGTGTCAGAGTCATAAGTACCTCTCCTTCACTTAATATTGTCACTTCAAGTAATATGTAATTTTTTAAGGTAAATACTGTATGTACAATCTACAGTACACACACACACACACACACACACACACACACACACACACACACACACACACACACACACACACATGCACATGCACACACGTACACACACACACACACACACACACACACACACACACACACACACACACACATGCAGACACATATACACACACACATGCACACACACACACACACACACACACACACACACACACACACACACACACACACACACACACACACACACACACACACACACACACACACACACACACACACACACACACACACACACACACATGCACACACATACATACATAAACATGTACACACCACACACACCTAATAATTCTAGCTGTTGCAGTCTCGGGTACTAAAACATGGCTTTCATCCTCACTGAGTAGCAAACCATTGGCAAAATGCAGCTGGTCTACTAGGTTGTAAGTTCTCCCACCATCTATACCTGGAGTGAATATAATGAGGCTTCCTGTTGGACTCATACAAAGGTATTCGTCCCTGAGGTTGTGAAGTCGGTAGAGATAACTTGAAGTTGTCATCAGGATGCTGCCATTCTTCAAGAAAGCCATGTTGTTGAGGAGAACAGTTCTCTTTCCTCCAATGATGTCAGTGTTGATGTCCCATACCAACTGCTTCCTCTTGCTCTCCTCAACATCACTGGATACATTCACTGAATACAGTCCATTGTAAGCATCCGCAACATAGAGCAGCCCATTGGGATGGAAGTGGAGACCA
>CAUJGJ010000462.1:0-13000 GCA_963170055.1 Halisarca cf. caerulea | reverse complement strand
TGGCCTTTTTTCTCTTCACCCCCCTGCCACCACCAAGAGAGAAGAGTGAAGAATGCCCACTACAGCCACCAAAAGAATTGAACAATGCATGATCGAACATTTGACACTTATAATAAAAATTAATAACAATTAACAATGTAGTATGTTTGTTTGTTTGTTTGTTGATTCTGTACTTGTGATTACTGGGCCCCCTGAAAAGTAGCCAATGGCTAAGTGGGTGTCCCAGTCTAAATAGGATTAATCCAATCCAATCCAATTCAATTCTTTTCCATGAGCGGGATGGGGAGAGGGGGAGGACCTTTACCACAAGCACTTCAACTTTCTATATGGCATGAAATTTATTTATTACCAATTGCCACAGTTAATGTTGCAATATATAAAGCATAATTATAATAGCTATAATATATTATCTATAGTTATAATATAGATAATAATATAATTATATAATAACTACAGTATTATGTAGGTAAGCCCTACATAGACAAGTATGTGTGTGTACAAATTCTAATTTTGTTCTACTGATGTGTAGGGAATATTGTGAAAGATACATTTAAGTTTGCTTCACAAATTAATACTTGGCACAAGGTAAAGCTGTAAACAGGACAAGGGCTTGAAGAATACATGATTCAAGGAGTATACAAAGATGAGGAAACTTAATCTATAGTAGATGGATGTATATAGGGCTAGAAAGAGTTCTCAAATTGGTTGGATTGTGTGTACTGTGCACATTCCTGCTTCCTGTAGCACATGCAGGTGTGTACTGTAGTGCTACTGGAAGTAAGAATTCACACAGTGCACTCAGTCCAACTAAATTCTGTATAATATTACGTATACTATTAGACTGATCTATGTCAGTCTAGTCTCATGTATATATATATATATATATATATATATATATATATATATATATATATATATATATAATATTATATAAAACCCAAATGTTTGATCACGACTACATACATATCAGTCGTATGTGTCATAATATGTGTGTGTATGTATCCCACAATAATTTTTAAAATTATTATGGAAAGTGGATGAACTATAGCTCCTCAGACAGATATATATCTATTATATATACATATATATATATATATAAATACATATATATAATATATATATATATATATATATATATATATATATATAATACATATATATTTATATATATATGTATATACATATATATATATATATATATATATATATACATATATATATATATATATATATATAATATAATTTCAGTGTATATGTGTATATATATGTTACCTAGATAAGTTACGTAGATTAGTTTTTTGTTACTTTGTTAATAGTTTCTTTGCCAGTTCTTTGTCTCTTATGTTGTACCTGCTTGATTCATAGTAATTATATTCATCAATCTATCTATCTATCTATCTATCTATCTATCTATCTATCTATATATATATATATATATATATATATATATATATATATATATAGGTTAAGTCCATGGAGTATTCATCATTATATATATCAAATAATGCGTACAGTGGAATCAGTGGAATCTGTCTACTCTGGCACCTAAACTTAAATTAATTGGCCAAGATTCTCTTGCACCGACCATTAATTTTACCATTATACAAACTGACCTCTATAATCCAGCAACCTGGTAATCCAGCACTGTTTTTCATTCCCTAATGGATGCTGGGTTATACAGGTTCCAATGCAATTGATAGCATAAGGCTATAATACCATAATATTTTGATTATGTTTTGCTGCATGAAGAACAAATAGTAAAGCTGATAGACAGTGCATGGTTTCATTAAATATGTATTTTTCGTATAGGAGTATACAGTAAGAGATGCATGCTTTTGAAATAATAGTTTATTATACTGTAATTGTATGACATTGTGAACATGCACAATAATTAATGGGAAGAATTGAAGCATACGATTCTACTACACATCTTTAAGTTATTGAATACTGGAGTACCAGTTATAGTATAATATAAATAAATGCACTCTCATTGAAATTTGAGCCAAGAGTTTTAAGCTTGCATGCTGTGGCTTTATGGTTTCAACACAGGATTTGTTTACGATAATTTGTGACAGTCTAAGGCAACATGATCCATGAGAATCACTTACCAGTCATGAACATTTCTGATCAGTACACTTTAGAAAATATGCCATAGTTTATGGAAAACATAAGGCAGACATAAAAACATGATAACAATATTGAAAAGAAATGAAATCATACAAAATTAAATTTTCAGTCCAACAGACAGTAAGCTTTGTAGATTGCAAACTGTAACAATATTCAGTATATGACCATCTGTGGCACACTGAAATATGGAAAATTTTTATTGTGCATGTATCTATTCTACAGTTATTACCATGTTTACATAGATTAATATAATGTACACGCAGCGCGCGCGCGCGCGCGTGTGTGTGTGTGTGTGCATGTGTGTGTGTGTGTATGTATGTGTGTGTGTGTGTGTGTGTGTGTGTGTGTGTGTGTGTGTGTGTGTGTGTGTGTGTGTGTGTGTGTGTGTGTGTGTGTGTGTGTGTGTGTGTGTGTGTGTGTGTGTGTGTGTGTGTGTGTGTGTGTGTGTGTGTGTGTGTGTGTGTGTGCATGTGTGTGTGTGTGTATGTATGTGTGTGTGTGTGTGTGTGTGTGTGTGTGTGTGTGTGTGTGTGTGTGTGTGTGTGTGTGTGTGTGTGTGTGCGTGTACGTGTGTGTGTGTGTGTATGTGTGTGTGCGTGTGTGTGTATGTGTGTGTGTGTGTGTGTGTGTGTGTGTGTGTGTGTGTGTGTGTGTGTGTGTGTGTGTGTGTGCGTGTGTGTGTGTGTGTGTGTGTGTACATGTGCACATGCACACAATTTTTACTGTAATTATACCTTACAGAATTTTTGTCATAAACACAAGATCACAACAATAGCTCATTGCATGACAGCCAGTATTTTGTGGAGCTACACTTTATCCAGGCAGAGGTCATGCTGCAGTAAAGATAGTGATTCAAGAACAACAACATTTTAAAAAACTCCTTGGGTTAGCTAGGAATTTGTTAGTTTGCAACAAAGTAAAAATTAGTTGATATAAAGATTGAACTTACAATTACCTATACTTATGTATATAATAAATTAAATTTAATGAATATTCCTCTTAATTGGACAGAATATCTGTGAATCCAACATTACACTCAGACTATATACAGGAACTAATGTGAGCATCTCCGGCCTCCATACCAGATAATTACAATATAATTCATTAAAATGCAGTAAGGAATGTTATACTTGGGCATGGAGTTGGGAACACCATCAAATTATAAATCAAAAATTGAGGAGATAATAAACGGTTGTAAGCAGTATGGGTCTTCACATGCACTGTCACCATAATGAATTTCTACAGGGTTTGGTGGAGTTGTGATGGACTTATCTAGAATAGCAGTCATACAAATACAAACTTGCCATCTGCATGCTTGTGGTTACACAGTGGGTGACAGCTAAAGAGGTACACAGGAAAGTGCACAAGAGGGGATTACAAACTTTATAACTGCATCCATCCCAGACAGTTTCCAGGAAAAGAATGCGTGTTGACCCTTGTATGAACATGCATGGCCTGGCCTATATCGTGCATTTTGTGTGAGAGATGCAGGGGGAAATTCAGCAACTACAAGCATGCAACCGGTCCGCTACTATTCTGAATACATTAATCAACTTTTAAATTAGTATGCATCATATACAAATAACAAATTTAATGCATTGCATACTACTTGTGCCAAATAAAGAGAAAGGATTAATACATACAATTTAAAGTCACTGTAATAGACTAAGTATATACTCAGGGCAACCCCTGTAGCAAATGCACAGGAACAAAGTATCTATTTGTTTGTAATAATAGGGCTGATAGATTCTTGCATTAGTTTTAATGCACTGCTACTGACAATTTTCTTCTGAATCTATGACATGCCATACTTAATTTGTTTAATTTGCCATCATTGGTGAACTTGATAATGTGAGCACATTCATTACAGTAATAACTATAATTAAGTAAATCCTGGGGAATTCAATATGACTTGCTAAAGTACAACAACTCCAAGGACAGTGATACTTTTTCCAGTAGGAGCAAGTCTTAGATTTAACATTGTACACAGTGTCACATTATAGATTTGATGGTCACAGGCCTGGGGTATTCTGTTACTAAAAAAAGTGCTACCATGATGTAATCAATTACAATGCCCTCTCATGAAGCACAGCTGTTATACAGAAAATGCCCACATGAAACCTTAACACTAGGAAGTGTTCTGCTAGGGGTATTTGTTGAACATACCAGCAGGCTACATGGTTTGGTGATAGTGCTTCAGTAATTTATGATCTTGGAGAAATCAATTTCCAGTCATGCACAACTATTACATCACACTACACTAATAATATAATATATATTGCATATATAATATATATATATATATGATATACTACATTATTAGTGTATATATTATTTGTGCATACATATATAATTATGTATATGTATAGGTTATAACCCGCCACCGAGTTATATGGCATTAATAATCACTCCACCCTCGGGTGATAACGTTAATACAACGAAGAGTTGGGTTATAATCGGCTTCTAAACTGATGTGAAAGAGAGGTTATCGCCTCCCTTGTGATTCACCTGCATGGAAAACGGGCGCCGATTAGTTGATTGACTAATTTTATTTTGTCAATTAACAGACCACACCACATGCAGAGATCTGTATTTTCCCAGCACTGCCATAGCATAGAGCAATACAGATCAGATTACTACTGTTTAAAACATACAAACTCGCCAGATTCTGTGATGTTACAGTGCATCAGTTTGAAATATAATGTACAATATGCATAATATACAGCAGCTGCATGCAGTTTCATCACCACATGGTATAATAATAGTGAGACAGCTTGAAAAGGTGTCACCTTTTGAAGGTACAGTATTAGGTATTTTCATCAACTGAGACTATACAGCTCTACAGAGAAGAAATATTATGAAATTGATGGTAGCAAGAATGAAGAATGTGAAAGAGAATGGATGCAATGATGTCTACATCACCAGTCGTGGGGTCCTGGTAGTGGAGGCTCTAATCTCTGTTCTGTGGAGGATATTGAACTTAACATTGGAAACTACAATGCATGATGATTAGGTACTCTGCCTTGTTTTTCGTAGTGTTTATGTATGGTTGTGCTTCATGGGGTGGTTATCCCTTGAGTACAAGTTTACATGTAGCACGTTAATATCAAGAATATATATATAATATAAATATATATAATATAGTGCAAGTCATAGATTTACCAAATGTACACATACTATTCAAAATTCTAATAACAATGAATCAGATTTGATTCAATACTGTAACAACGTATAACAATCTAGTACTATGCATGTGTTTGACACAATATTAGTAATGTACTTATAATATTATATAAGCTGAAAGTGTAAAGGTAGCTGTTCAGGATGAATAGGTGCAGACCTTTTTAGAGGCAAACACTCCACTTCTGAAGCAGTCTATTAACAAGATTTAGATGGTCAGCTTTGGCTTTAGACACTAAGATCATATACTTATGGTTATGAACAATATAATAGGGGCCTAGTTCGGGTGACGGGTGCAACCCTTATATCAAGTGAAGTGGTTGTAGTAAAGTGAATCTGTCTATTTGAGTGTATTATTTTTCTTTAATATATATATATATATATATATATATATATATATATATATATATATCAAGACTAAACTAGTGTTACAGTAACAGATACTGTGACAATCATTGTGTAGGCCAATATTTGATCTTCAACCGTGACCACCCTTCCCTATATATAGTTAGTCACACTACTACACATTTTTCAAGTGTATAGTAGTTACGTACATAGCTTGTGGTTCATGCAGTCATAATTACTTTGAAGTGGTTCTGTCAAATGTACACATGCCTGCACACTCACGTACATACACATACACACACACAACACACACACATGTGCATGCATACACATATGACATGTAAAATCCATATTTCAGTCCGTCCGTGTTCTCTAAAACAGAGATGGCATCTCGCAGCCAAGTACGGGCAATTTCCAAAACCTTTCATTTTGCAAGCAAATGAAAAGAACCATGCCTTCATTATAATACAATAATAGTAATAATATTCTTATTTAAACCGGGTCAATCATTAGTCTAAAGCCCCCAGTATCCCACACACTCACTCACTCTTCCTCTCTCTCACACACACAATTAAATTAAATCAAATTATGAATTAGTTTGGTGGCTGCAGTAGGTCATCTTCTCATCTATTCCTGAGCTAGGGGTGCAGGGACAAAAACGTCAATTTAATGCACGCAGCTGGGATGGTACACCACGCCAGTGGTGGATCTATCATGGTTCCAATAGACTAGTTCTATAGCTATTTGAAATTTAACATTGACAAGATACTCAGTTCTTCAAGTCATAAAACACTTAAAGAACAGAAATAAAGTAACATAATGTCCTTTGGAATGTTCATAATTATTATCTAGGCTACAACCAAAATCGATCTCTAGGAGTTACAAAATAAGCCCTCTTTCAAAAATTCAGGAGTTGCAGAATTAAGGCGTTTTGTTGTGATGTCATAACATTTAGTGTGCACAAAAGTACTCAAACATCATGGCCCATTCACTGATGCACCCCACTTTACAAATCTCTGGATCCACCCCTGCATGATTTCATAGCTTATAACTCATGCACAACCTACCAAGCCACGGGCACCCATGCACTTGATAATTGAATGTCTATTATATCATAATGCTGATAATAATTTATTTATTAACAATCATACTAATGCCACATGCAGTTTAGTATAATATTGTGATTCATTTCAATGCTGTTATATTGACATGTGGCCACCCAATATATATATATACAAGTCACATATCAATTACTTTATATAGATCCTCTCTAATCCAGATCCCTGAATTGCAGACACCACACTACTTTGGTGCATACCACAAGAACAGAAAGATTCTCCATATCTTGCCATGCATAGTATCTTCAATAATCTTTAACCCCTGAAATAAGGACACAAGGCCGCAGCTAGGACATACAGTCCCTTCTGATCACAAGGTGTTCAGAATATAGAGGTTACACTGTAGCTGGCTTCATGTGCTATGCATAAAAGTATAAGGCTAGTATATAATATTAAAGAAACTTTATATGCTGCTCTTCCGGATGCTGCAGCATGCAGATCATAGTAGTTCTGCATGGTACTGGATTCTTCTCAATTATCAATCAACTGCAATCAATTGCTATGGCAATACATCAAACACTTGTCACTCAGTGATTGGATGACAGTCATATAATTAGAATACTGACTTCAGCTAAAGATAGCGAAGGAACAATACTCTGGTTGCATACACTGCACCAAATGTTACCAACAATATACTTGTGACAGGGTGACTCAGAACTTTGAATTATTAATTGTTAACAGTGTCGTTTTATAGTAAAATGTAAATGAATTCATCATAATAATATTATGCATGTGCATGACTTGTGGAAGTGTTTGGATTAAAGCGTATACAGCTTGGTTTAATAATTATGATGGATCAAGTGTGCACAAAGAAATAAATGCCTATATACTCAGGCCAAATTTATTTAATGCAGTATAGTATAGTTTCTTAAAGTTTTTAAAATGTCATATCATAATGCATATGATTTTGATAGCATGCAGGAAGTTTCAAAATGCTATTCAAAAACGGTATAGTGTATGGCCTCATACAATCTATACTTACTTTCTAAACCAATTTCCTGTTAGATCATAGCGATAATCAGAAGGCGAACATGATTTCAATTATTATGACTGGAAATAGAGAGTACAGAAGGAGCTGAAGAGCTCTTACCATCAGCCAAATTGTGAAGAGTGCAAAGTGAACACGTAGTGAGAATTCAGGCTTTGAGACCCAGGACTAACAACTGCAAGTCAAGGAAAATGCTGAAGCACTGTGCTTTCTTGATTGCTCTACTGCAACTCATGCTGGTTATCACTACAGGTTAATGAGATATTATACTATTGTGCATATTACATATGCTTTATAATTATTGTTCTCTTTGTGTACCCTGTAGATGCTGGAACAACCAATTTAGTTCCTTTTGGTAGAATAAAGTTCGGATCAAGCTGCCAGTGGTTCTTGGGGTACAATCCCAACAATGACACATGCTTTGTTGGACCTAGTCCCGTACACCAGCATTGGTACCTGGCTTCAGATAGCTCAAACCCTAGCGTATATGCACTTGTCAGCTTCCCTGTTCCAAATAAGGTACTTTGCTGCAGCCCTATACACAAACGTTGTGTTGTGGTATCTGTTACTCCACTGTACCTTGGATGGCCATTCCCAAACCTTGGAGCAGATTGCCTCTTCTACAAAACTTACAAAGGACTTGAGGAGGTTGCCTTCCTCAGCTACAATAACCCGTCATTAGCCCTCACTGTGGCTAGTAACGGCAATGTCATATTGAGAAAGTACAGAAAGACATATGATCAGTGCTTCTGTCGTCCTGTGGTGAGTGGTAAAGAATGGAATATAAAAGTATATATATATATATATTTATATATATATATATATTGTAATATATATATTATATATATATATATATATATATATATATATATATATATATATTGTACTGGTCCAATACTGAAATCAAAATTAATGTGCCACTTCAATCTCATGCATGTGATTTTAGTGGAATATACATTGTCATTGATTGTGTTCCTAGGCAATAGTAGGTCTATATTATAGCTCTCTGCATTTGCATTATTCTAGAATGTATGCTTAATTAAAACGAATGTTACTGTACAGTCCTAAGATTAAAAACACATGCAGTTTAAACTTAGTAAACTGTGCCAAAGCACGGTAATGTTGGGACTGTCACAGTACTCGTAGGGGTTCCATAACAATATGGCTGTGGCGTTGGAGTTTGAGCAGATATAAAGGGCTGTGCCACAGGAGGACATGTCATGTAAAGCTGAGTTTTACTCATGACCATGGGCAGTGAATGCAAACTGGTTGTAGTAGGGTTAGGGTGAGTTTGTAAAGTCCAAATTGTGGACACAGGCTGGGTGGCTGATAGAATGGGTTGGGATGCCTGGTTTGGTGTCTGACTTAATTTGATGGATTTGCAGTCCTTTCTGAATTGCCACGCAGATTCATTAGCTCGGTAGAGATCTTTTTGATCTTGTGGCTTGCCTTTTTTGATACCCCCTTCCTCTTGCTTGTTTTTCGGCCTACAGACGACATTGGTAAACCACTCTGTGCTACACTTATGGCATTGATGATGAATTCTGGTAAATCCTCACTGCACTAGCTGCACCTCATAATGTACATGTTATTATTATGATGTTCTCTTCTGCACAGCTATAATCATATCACAATAATTCTAATCATTGCTTGTTTTATATCATTATAAGACTTGTCATTGATATAGTTTCCACCCTTAGGCCACAATCCGTCTTGTTACAATACATGTACAATGTGTTCCATTGGCCAATTATTCATGTAGCTATAGCTTCACCCTAATTAATTACAGTGATGCCATTTTGTGGGACTTCCGTAGATACATGTTGGCATGTGGGTGGGACTGGACAATGTGGCAAATGCTTTCTGAGAGCCACCATTTGCACCGTTTCCGCCATTTTTGCTGTTTCTCCTTGTCTGATTAGGACAATATCAAGGTGCGCCTTGATAGGCTTCCCTAAGTGTTAGAAAACTATTACATTATCCATAAAAGGCAAGTGTTATGGGCGCTTAGCGGACATGCCCCAAAATTTTGGGTAGTATTGCAAAGACCACACAGGCAGCTTTTGAGTATGACATCATCATGGGATAGATTGATATATCAACCAGGTTGTGGGGTCATCGGTGTATATGAACACATATACTCCTCTTCACTTTTGTTTTGTGTCGTTAAAGCTTTTCTAGTAAAAACTACATTCGAGTATGTACCTTGTTTCACTTGTAAATGCCTGTTATGTGGGACTTCAGTAGATATATGGGGGTAACTTAAAATTTTCTGTGTAAGACATTACTGGATGGTGATTCGGTTGTGAAGACTTGTTTCTCGGTCAGAATACATATTGTATGAACTATGGCTGCCAGGTCTATGTATTGTGTATACATACGACCCTCAGTCTTGATCATCAAAGCTCTGTGGATATATAGACATTGCTTTGAGACATGAGCCTTTGGCTCGGAACATATCTATCCAAAAACATTTCCTGAACCTCAACGTTTGGGTGAGGTCAGGTTCATCTGATGGCTAAGGTATAATTACATAAGTATATGTGTATGTATGCATACATTACATATAATATGTGTATATATTTATAACCATACTGTTTATTCAACGCAATAAGAACAATATTTTGCATATTTTGAATTGTAACTGCAGAATGTGCATGGCCATTGAAACTTTAAGTATTTTACCATAAAATTTATTATTGTCATGTTTCCACAGGTAGTCCCAACTACACCACCCCCACCTCCAGTTTGCTATACTTTCACTTGTGGACTAGCGTATCAGGAAGTTGTGGGGAGAATTGAAGCGTACCCAATATGTCATGACTTCATTGGGTACAAATCCGTGCCTATAAACAGTTATCAGTTGCAACTTCAAGGACCAAATTCTGTTCAACAGCATTGGTCATTCTTCAGTGGGTCTACCCATAGTTTTAGCTGTAACCCAAATGAGTTTATAATTGCTACCTATCCGGTACCTGATAAGGTCCTCAAGGTTGAATGCATCTTCACCAGTTGCTCACTGAAAATAGTGGATGCACCAAACCCTTTGGAATACAATACCCCATTCTGCCACCCTGGAGATGAATACCTGTTTACCAAGGAGAAACCATCTGCAGACTATTATGTTCTGAGGAGTGTCCTTCGACCTAGTCAGGCCATCACTTTGAGTGGTACAAGCATTACCTTGGGTAACTATGGACCATACAGCAACCAGAAATACTGTTGTCCTCCACCACAAGTGAGTTAAATATTATAAATATATACATATATATAATATATATATTATATACTATGTATCATATTATATCAATGGACATTTTTCATCCAGATATCCTAGTACAGTAGAACCTCACATATCCGGCCCCTGTAGTAGTGGGCCCCTCACTCAACAAGCAGTGCTTCAAAACAGGATGTCATTAAAAGATTAGTGCTTGTGAATAACATTACTGGTCAAGCTCCCAGATGGTGTGAGTGCATATATTAAAATGGCTGGAAGAAACTCAGCAAAGAGTTTGAAACAGACACAACTCCTCTCCTATGTTAACTGTATCTGAATATAGTATGCATGCACATATGCCATATATAATTCTACAGTACATATATGACATTGCATTAATGTAATATGGCCCACTTTCATAGTTACGGGCATCCCCAGGTCCCAAGCCACCCGGATATGAGAGGTTCTACTGTACACAAATTGTATGTAACATAATACTGTAATCCTTACCAACTGCAAAGCTGATAGTTGCATGCATGCCTACAGTTACCCCGCTCCAGTAGGCTAAGCATATAGTGTATGCAGTATTAAGTTCAGGCCTGGGGCGGAGATGCACCTCCAAACACTGAACCTGTTGATTTCACAAAATTAGTACTTTAAAATTTTATTTTACAATTGCATTTCTTCATTCTACACTGCATGCATACTACTTTCCTGCCAATACAGCATACAATATTATTATTACATTTATGACAATGAATAATCCTGCACTTGCTCTAATTATTCAATCATTCTAATAGCTCAAACTGCCTGATCATTTTCCTTCCTAATTTGTCAAACAGCTCGAATAAAAGAACTTCTTACCTGTTCTATTTAGCCAGGCACATGTTATTGAGAAATTGTACATTGTGTAATATGGTAGCTGTGGAAGGCAACAATTTGTAGTGCATATTCAGCTTCACTGCAGCTGTTAGATGCTTCCAAGTCTATATATAACCACACTTGATCACAATGCCTGTGTGATAATATTATAGTGCGTGAGTGTGGAAAGGGAAATTGGAACACTAAGATTGTTTTGCTCAAACTGGAGCTGACAATGACCATGCTATAGTTGTCAGGGGAGGATCCAGGATTTCCTGAAGGGTTTTTTTTATATAATAATTTTAGAGTAAAATTAGGAGTATGTGTGTATGCTAGTACTGTTGTCTCAATGCTGAATGTACTTCTGAAGAGGTGCATTCAGCATTTTCCCTTCTCCCAAGCTGTAAGTTCGATTGTTAACAAGCAGTTTACTTTGCACACTTATCATATAATTATTATTTGACACCTCCACCAATGACAGGTAATGGATCGGGTTACACATTATGTGTGTTCGTGCGGTACAAATTCAAATATGCTCAAAATGGCTGCTTAACGGAATGCCAATAGCTACGTAAAAAGGAGATTTGACCTAAAAGGATGCTTCTTCTGTATTTCTAAGCCTAAATAATTATTGGTCTACTCTGAAGTTTGGGTAAATAAACCTAGAATCATAGCTTGAATGTAAGTTGTATTACTTGTAATTCACATTTGGATTATGTAGCCCGCAATATAAAAATGAAGGATATTAGAAGGGGGGGGGGGGTCGTCCGAGCCCAACGAACCACCCCTGAATCCGCTACTGCAAGTTGGACACTTATACTTAACCGTAAAGGATAGAAATGATTTTGCCTCACCTTCTCCATTGTATGTTCAATTACAAATAATCACGTGTTCAAATAAATTTTATCCACCATTTATGGTTGACCATCCATTTTTAAAATTATTTTTCAAATTGACCATTTGGATAATGTCACACGTGTCTTACATGATATTTGCAGCCTACAACAGTCCCAACACCTACTGCGACTGTAGGCATTGGAGTAGCAAAGTACACCAAAGGCCTGTACTAAGTTCAGGTAAGCAGTAAACCATAATACTTCTACAATAGTACATTATGGTGATACATTCTGCTAGCTAAATTTATTGCCATAAATATTATTTATT
>CAUJGJ010000461.1:10000-12000 GCA_963170055.1 Halisarca cf. caerulea | reverse complement strand
CCTCCAAGGGTACTCAGCACAGATTGCTTCAGCTATGGCCTTTGTTGAAGAGAGCGGTTTGGTCCACCGAGACCTCAAGGCATCCAGTGTGCTCATTGATGGATGTGGAATGTGCAAGTTGTCCTGTTTCAGGCACTCCTGCACGCTGGCGAAAACAAAGGAAGATATCGCCGCAAAGATCTATCTTGCAACAGCTGATCCGCGATGGATTGCTCCCGAGGTCTTGATGTCAGCTGGTAGCATGTGCACGTCCAAGTCGGATGTGTGGTCATTTGGAATCGTCATGATGGAGCTGTTTTCAAAAGGATTGCTACCTTACGAAGACATTCCAGACTGTGACATCACTACAAGAATCATAGATGGGGAAGTCCCTCGTGTTCCTCGTAATACTCCATCAGAAATCCGTGCTATAATGAAGTCCTGCTTTGAATCAAACCCAGTGAAACGTCCTTCATTTGCGGCCCTGGAAGAGAAACTAACAACCCTGGTGGTATAGGAGTTAGCATGCTATTTTTATGTCGAAAGTGTTTGTGTGCATGTGTGTGTATGAGTGGGTGTACTGTATGTACATGTGTGTGTGTGTGTGTGTGTGTGTGTGTGTGTGTGTGTGTGTGTGTGTGTGTGTGTGTGTGTGTGTGTGTGTGTGTGTGTGTGTGTGTGTGTGTGTGTGCATATTTGTATGACATGTGGCCTTTTTATTTTATTAAAGTACTTTCAGCAAGTTCTGTTCCCGCGGTATACACTTTTTTTCTAATTTACAATTTGTGTTTATATGTGTTTGACGTGTGTTTGTATTCTTCACACACACAGCATGCAAAGTTTGTGTGTGTGTGTGCTTTTAATTTCCACTGACATCTCTCAATAGCAAAATACATTGGACTAAGTTTAATGTATTGCTTATGCACTTGACGTTGTTATTAATTTTAATGTGGACGGTATCTTTTTTTTCGTTATTATATAATTGCACAATGTTGTTGATCAACATAATTATTATTATACTATTATATTATCTATAATGTGCTAAATTATCCAATGTAATTTATATGACTGACAGATCTGGAATGGTGTATAATGTATTCAGCATACAGTTGAACCTCTGATAGCTATAGTGGACTCTCCCAATTTAGGACATGCATGCTACAGCAAACGCCCTTGCCGGCCCCATAAGTGTCCTTTTATTATTTGGAGGTTCAAGCTACTAGCTGTACTAATTTCATCTATTATAGGTAAATAATATAATATTATATATATAATATATGTATATATAGTATAGTGTCTGGATGGGTGGGGCAGCTTAGTCTTGCTACGCGAAACTAGCTACCTCTGCTTTTCCTGCGCTTTTCAGGAAAGTGAGGAACCATAGATAATACAAACGAGTAACAAACCTTATCTATGAACAAACGAATCCTCCCTTAGAGCTACATTTGAGCAGAGGTGAGCCTAAAGTTACAATTACTACCAGCTATTACAGCTTACTCGGCTATGTGTTAGATACTTATATGTAAATAATAATAGTGTACGAATTCACTGGAGTTGATGCCGACTATAATATAGACGATTAGCAATTTTTCGAACACCTAATTGAGAAGGTACTACACTGCAGCGATGACAACCGTAACAGACGAGCCCCGACATTGATGATGCCGTCTTCTGCCTGATCGACGATCTACACTAAACCCGGTTGATGGCGACTTTATGAGCAGGTGCGGACGTGTTCTCAGCTAGCAGGGGCGTAGGAACACTCACACAAGTGAGGGGGGCAGGCCTGTAGCCAGGTTGAATTATGGGGGGGAGGGGGGTCTTCTGGACCAAAGTGGAACTCTTTGCTACGTATATGCCCGTTGTGGTTGATTGCGTTTTGCTGGAGAGAACTTGATGAACGGTTATATAACAATCTGTGATTGAAATACTCGGATGCTAGCCGGCTTTATTTCAGGGATTGATGGAGTAGATAAATCTAAAAAGTACTTGAAGAGTTATACTAGCAAGTTCTCATGAAA
>CAUJGJ010000461.1:0-5000 GCA_963170055.1 Halisarca cf. caerulea | reverse complement strand
GATGAAAGATCTAGCGTATCGTCTGAAGTGTAGTGAATCCAATTTTTCGAACATCTTCCACAAGTGGCTTCATATTATGCATCACAATCTGAGTCAACTGATAAAATGGCCTGATGGAGAAACATTACGAGTTAATTTACCACCATCTTTCCGTAAACACTTTTCCAAAGTTAAATGCATTATTGATTGCTTCGAGGTGTTTATTGAGCGCCCTCTGTCTTTTGCAGCTAGAGCAGCAACTTATTCCAACTACAAAAAACACAACACAATAAAGGTTCTAATTGCGGTTTCACCTACAGGGTCAATTGTGTACATCTCAAATGCATGGGGAGGCAGAGTGTCAGACAAAGTAATTACACAGGAGTGCGGATTCTTAGATCACATTGAATATGGAGATGTTGTTCTGGCTGACCGAGGATTCAACATTGCAGATGAATTATCCATTAGAGGAGCTGCACTTGAGATACCATCATTTACAAGAGGAAAGATGCAGTTGTCTCAAAAGGAGGTTGAAAAGTCCCGTCAGCTATCACGAGTAAGAATACATGTTGAACGTGTAATCGGGCAACTTCGCAAGAAGTACAAAATCCTCCAGGGAACCTTACCTATTACTCTCATCAAGAGACCATTAGATACAGGCAATATTGCAACAATTAATAGTATACTTGTAGTAACAGCTGCTTTGACCAACCTTTGTACTTCTGTTGTGTGATCATGCTTAAAGTACATGTATACATGTGTAATTTAATTCAAAGTTTATGTTTTAAATGAAATTAATTCAGAAGTTATGTCAAAGTTTGTTACATTGATCACAAAACCAGTCTCCCTCGGGTTCACTATGGAGCCCCACACATGAGAAGTGGAACCAAGTAATTTTACAGTTCGGTCCATCGCAGGCAATCATTGTCCCAAATTCTTCCTGGTTGCATAAACAGAACTTGTCTAGCTCGGTAGTTTTATCTGTATTTCTTGCTCCTTCAAGTTGTCTTGTCAACAATTCCGGAAGTACATAATGAATGAAAATCTTCTCCAACTTTGGTGAAATCGCTTTATAAAACTTGTCATCTCTTTTGATCCTTTCCACATAGATGTCCTTTGTTGTCCAACACACAAAGTCACAATATGGCTTCTCACACACTGCCATTTGTCCTTGAACCTGGTAGTAGTAATCGTGGCTGTTTATCAAACAAAGCTTACCATCTCGGTCAGTCTTCAAATAAAAACTGTTATCATTGATGGAGGACAAGACTACATCACGGTACTTGTATGGACACTTGATCTCAACAAGTCCTTCTCCGCAACAATCACAGGACACAAAACCATCTGGGGTTGCTCCCAAATGGGGATACTCAGAATGCAGGCACAATCCTGATTTTGCAACTGAGAAATTTCTATGTTGGTTTTTAATTGTGTTAATATATTCTACTCTAGCCCGGTGTTCATTTTTTCGACCCCAGTTCAAGGCTGGAATGGACGGACTGATGGAGGTGTACTGCATGATGTTTTTAATGAGTGACGTTGGGTATGTGCGTTCAGCGCACCGGGCAACTCTTCCGAATACAGATGCAGTAATGCGTCCTTTTCGATGATCATACCACAGACTGGAATTTGATTGTTGTTTAGTGGACTTTTCAAGAAAAGCAGCTTCTTCTTTTGTGAACTGGATATCATTTAGCCTGCATTGACTTACTTCTGAAAGTTCGTCTTCACTGAGGTCCAAATACTTACTATCATACAATGAAGTAAGAAGAGGTGGCAAATTCGGTTCATCTTCCACTTGAGATGAAGGCTTGGTTTGTGGAAATCCTGGGACTACAGAAAAGACAGCAGCAGATGGATGTACTTTGTAAAGAGTGGTAAGAAGTGCTTGCTGGTCAACAGGCGGGGCCAAAGATTTTGCTTGTTTAGTAGTAGTAGGACCATGCACAGTTGATTCTGAACATTCCAGTGTGACTGTTGCTTCATTGTCTCGCTTGGGTTGTGCAAAATTTATGCTTTGGATTGGAGCTGGTTGAATCTGTGCATAGATATGATACTTATTAACATGTTATAAATATCAGATTTGAGTTTACAAACATTCAGAATTATTAACATTGAGACTTAGTCTAACCTTCTTTGAGAAAGCCTGATTCCACACACAAGGAAGGGATGTACAGGTTAGGGATGACACACCCAGACGAATGCAAGCCTCCACTTTAAAAAGCACAGCAGCTACATGTGAGCACACTTCTCCCAACCTATAATTGAGAATGGGACCATGCAGAGTTGTAAAGCAAAAGCACATGGTAAGTGAAGCACTGCAGTATCATGCTGTTACTCACCCTGCCATACATGTGCAGTGAGCAGTGACTATACACCCAGACGTCTTATCCACCGCCACCCAGGGTTCATGAGGCTTTTCAGAAAGGCGCTGAGACGGATTTACCTTGGACTTCAAGATGCAATTCTTGTAATCCGAACCAAGATCGTGATAATAAATGGTGTGTACCCAGCCACTGTAGAAAAACATGAGAAGGATGCGAGGTGACCGACGATTTATGTCGCACTGGGTATCAGGTGAAGCAGATGCAGCTAATTTCACGTACCTCTTGTAGTAATTATACGCCTCCAGGCTTTTGAAAGCTTTGAGCTTCTCCTTCGAAAATTCACCAGGGGTTTCGATTAAATAGGAATACAGGTCGGGATATTCCACCGGCGGCCATCTGGAAATGTCATCGATCCACTGGTCAGCCGCGAATTGGTATGGGTCTAACCTGTCTACGCAGTCTTCGCTTGAATCTCCGACTCGATTACAAACGCACAAAAGTTTCTGAAGGTAACGATCTCGAGCGATCTTTGACAAAGTCTCAACGTACTTCTTACTCATGATTTCAGCAGTTGACCACCAAAATGGCGGATAGCAACGGTTGCCATGTATTCGGCGCGGGGTCAAAGGTCAACTGAACTCGTCTATTGAGTCCCATTGCCTGGAAATCACCGTTTGCCCAGGTCATGCAACTTCCCATGTACTTACAGCTTCAACCCAGTCTACAGGCGTGTTCACACTACCGTATTACCTAGCCCCGGTGACGTCAGTCCCCGAGAAAGGCCGAGCGAGAATCGAGTCGGCAACGCCAGACTAGGTATTTCCTCTAAAAATTCGACCACCTAAAGTTTCGACACCCGTTGTGGAAGTGTCGAAATGCCTCTAATCAATGACGAAATCGCTTGCAAGCTGTAGACTCATTTGTTGATTGTTCCATTGTTTCCCCGCGTGTTAGTACCGTTACTGGGGCAGTTCTTGTCCAGATATGGAAGGAGCACAGCCTGAATGTACACCCGATCGACAGTATTCTGCAACACCAGAACCGATTTCGCCGCCATCGTCGGAATACGACACTGGCTCAGTAACAGCGATTCGCCATCAGAGGCACAAGAAGCAAGCCACCTACAGTCACCAATGATCAGTCCTTCTCATGCATTGTGGTGGAGGCTCGTCTTTCCAACTAACCTGCATGATTTTTATAATTAGTATATATACTGTCATTCAATTGTGTCAGTACTTCATTTCTGCATGATCATTTTTGTACCTAAGAATCACTAGTATTCGCCATCTGTATGATGTCCGACACACCGAAGAACATGCCCGTAGCCTGGTATCCAGAAAGGGGGGTGCTTTTCACATTACAATAGTACTAGTACATCATAAGATCATTCAGTATATAAGTAGCATACATCTGAGTATCTATAGTATACAAAAGTATAGTAACTAACTAAAATAGCTAATTTGAAGTATATAGTGGGTACAGTATTTCCCTTGATGGAGGGTTCAGGGTCTACAGATGCATTCTCTTCTCTACTGGCCAGGCGTTGCACAGCGATTCATTAGGAATATATACCACTTGAAGCGCTGCGTTTTCTGTCGTTCTTTTTGTGTGCATTATTCTCCATATTAGAGTTGCACAATAGACAAAGAAAACTGTTGACGACTCGATCCTAGGCCTCGCTGAAGCAGCCAAAAAATGTTACCTAAGTCAGCAAAAGTCTCAACTTAGCTGAGTATTCTAGCTAAAATAGCCTTAAGTATAGTTATCGAGGATAACAATTTTAAGGTGAATAATCTGTGACTAACAATGTATTTGTCCCAATGTTCTCTGCTGGTTCTTTTTTCAGTAACTATCCATTTTCAAGTAGCCTTTTCAACCAAAAAGGGGGGTGCGAACGCACCCAACGCACCCCCCCAGCCTACAGGCCTGAAGAAGAAACCTTTAGCTCTGAAGAAGCGGTCAATGGCATTTTGATTTGCCTTAAAGTTTAAAGTTTCGTCGTTTCTTCTAAAGTTTCAACACACGTGTTAAGGCTCTGTGTTTACCTCTTATTGCTCAGTTTGACGAAAATGTTTGATTTCGACAAGTGTCGAATTTTTAGAGGAAATACAGTACACTACTGATCCGGGATCGATCTGGATTCGATCTGGATCGGTGTGTTCACAATTTATTATCACATTGAATGTATTCCTTGATTAGAATTATAATAATTATAATGTGTGATACCTCATTTAGCATGCATGCAATGAGCTACTGACCATGCACCATGAGCATGCACTGTATGGATGTTGCTATAATTGAATTTTTTATATTTAGGTAATATGCAGCATCATATAACAATGCCATTTTAATGTTAGGCACCTGCACAATCATGTTATGTACATATTATATTAAAATCATTGGAAATTACCAAATTGGCTTGATCTTGCTTATATCTACATATTGTGGAGTTTGCTTATGTGAATTTCCATGGACAACTTCCAATCCACGAAAATTACAAATGCAAAACCACTGTAAAGTTAAAGCACCCACAGTATCGAATTCTATAAATATTATAATTATGCATGTACATGCAATGGTTTTTCTGAAAACCAACACTTAATCCAAAGCTCATTGCTAACATTTTGAGTCTGTACGCATATAGCACGCTTTTTAAGTTTATAAATTTGTGTTTTTACTGTATGTCTTGTGAAT
>CAUJGJ010000460.1:15000-17000 GCA_963170055.1 Halisarca cf. caerulea | reverse complement strand
TGCATCTTCAAAGAATAGCTTACTGGAAGCAACTTCGAATGGCCCATAAGTTCCTTTCATTTGATATATGCGTTTCACATAACCAGGCAGAACATCAACTTGAATACTCTTTTCCACCTCCTTTGACCAGGTTTCACTTGTACTCTGAGACCATGTGGTAGATAGTGTAGCTGTGAAACTGCTCTTAATCTCAGCACCAACTTCAGCTGTTATTTCTATTGAAGTTTCTATGCTTTTTGATATTCCAATTCTTTCTGTAAACGTGTGTGTCACCTTCGTGTTACCTTTTGTATTGTCAAAAGAAGAGATGAGTTTCCGACTCTCACTAGTTGATGGCCGATAGATTCTCATTCCAGACCAATAACCACTTCCTGCAGTGACCGCCGCCCAGCCAGAATGATGGGCATCCAAGCGGCTATTTGAATAACGCTTGGAACGCAGTTCCATAGCACCATCACTTCTTTTCTCTATGTACCACAAAGCCCAATCAGCCCCACTTGGATAAGCAGAATAGGTGACACCTACCCATCCTGAATGATGAGCATCCAAGTAGTGATTAGGATAACGTACACTCTCCAAAGATATGGCTCCTCCTGAACCACGTCGCACCATCCACTTGCTCCAAATCTTACCAATCAAATCTCTCTCCGGGGCCTGAGTAAAACCTGCCCAACCACTGTGATGTGAATCGAGCCAGTGAGCACGGTAACGCAGTGATTCAATGTAGATCACTTGGTCATAATACTTTTCAGCTTCATTTGATTCAGCAAATTCAGCCAAGAGAGCAAATGTAACAATGACAGCAAAGAAAAGCTTAGCTGCTTGCATTGTAATGAAAAGAATTTATGAAGATTAGTACAGCGCAGAATGAGCTTGATAACTTGACAATGAGCACTTCAAGCATCTGTAGCTAGTAGAGAGTTCCCTACTTTTATAGACTTTTGAAATACCTAGAAGGTTATCCAACTTGTCGAAATACTACTGAAGCATATCTATAATTATATCTATATCTATATATATATATATCTATATATATATGTAATAATATATATATATATATATATAGTTATGTATATAAATTGGAATAATAGGGCATTATAGCCCTATCTTATGCATGTTTTCTTTATACGGCTATGGTGTTTTGAATATATTATTAATTTTTAATATATATGTAGCCGACTACCCTGGAAACAGTATCTATATTTAAACCACTCTTAGTATAGTACTAGACTAATAGGCGTAAAGGATCATGACAAAGGAGTAAGATAATAAAGAATACACTACCTGTATGTCTGACTAAAACATGGCATAGTGAATAACAAAGGTTAACCATTCAAATGACTCTAGAAAAAGAAAAACAGCTTTAGACTAGTATGAAAGTTAGGGTTTAGAGTGAACACTAAATTGTTTGAATAACTATGATTTTTTACTACACCAAATGACAAAAGATCCTAAAATAGGAGCATAAGACAAAGAAATCACACACACACACACACACACACACACACACACACACACACACACACACACACACACACACACACACACCAACGACTCCGAGAGAAAGCTGTTTGCCCTGCCTCCACAACTGGGTGGCCTTGGAATTGACATTCTTCCACAATTGGCAGATCAGTTCTACCAAGCATCATCCATAATTTCCCAGCCTCGATCTGAAATATGCCATCAGACTCAGAAGCTTTGAAGATGGAATGTGGACTGACATGGACAGGAGAAGGCACGAGGAGAGATGACGAAATTGAAACGACAGCAGCAGAAGAGGACGGCTAATGAATTGTACGAAGATTTACCTGCTGACCTGAGAAAGGCAATGACACTGGCTAAGGAGAAAGGGGCCTCATCATGGCTTACACCATTGCCCATCGAGGAACACGGATTTGAACTTCACAAAAGTGCTTTCCATGACGCTATTGCTCTCAGATATGGATGGAGACCCCAAGGTATGCCAAGCACATGCATATGTGGAAACCTAACGATGTAAG
>CAUJGJ010000459.1:0-16000 GCA_963170055.1 Halisarca cf. caerulea | reverse complement strand
ATTTTGAATGGGGTTGTACCCATTACCTTAGCCAAACATTTGTCTAACATTTTTACTGTATGTTGTTATTTAACGAACTTCCTCCCACCAATTATTAACGAAACAGACAAGCAATGACTCAATTTTACAACAATTTGCATGAATCAATTTATACAGTAAAACAGTAAACAATTAATGGACCGGAGTGAAATATGTACTTGTCTCATTATCATTATTCGTAAAGTGCATGACATATATATTACCCAAGTAATGACTTTTGAATACGTCGAGTAAGGATTTCTGGCACAACATGTCGTTTGTAGAAATTGAGTAGTTTAGGCATGTGTTCCTCCCATAGTATGGGATCAAATGCAATTTCTCAATTGAAATGCCTGCCTTTGTCCAAACCACAAAGCGACACCAGGAACAACCCATCACTGCCATTTCACCTTGAACCTGTGAGTAATATCGTGAACCTCTCTTTAGCTTCAAATGACCATGATCTGTCTTCTCTAAAAAAAATCAGCTATATGCTTCGGCAATGTCTTCAGGGGATCTATCAGTGATGATATTACCATCAACAGAGTATGGACATTTAATTTCCAGGACACCTGGCGATCGCTCATCTATAAAAATCCAGCCATCCCCACTAGCACCAAGAAAAGAATGCGCTGGTAACAATGTTAATCCTGAGGGCTTCACTTGGACCTGAGCTGCCTTATTTCTCTGCATGACCTCAATGTATGCTGTCCTTGCAATGGACTCATGATCTCTTCCCCATTGAATCTGTTTCGGGACATGAACCAAAGGTTTGTATCCCATGATCTGGGTGATTAGAGAAGTAGGATCAGTACCATCTCTACGATTAGTGACAGATGCAAATATCGAGCTAGTGATACGACCGTTTCTGAGATCCTTCCATAGAGAACTGTCACCCTGCTCAAGTGTGGCGTGGTGGATGTACTGCATGGGGTAAACTTGATGTGATGATTTGTTCATCACCAAATACATGGCATAGCTCCTCCAAATACATCTCAGAATGATCAATTTCACTCAGTTCACAAGCCCACAAAGGCAAAGATACAGGGTTGTCAGAAGAGTAGAAGATCAGCCTGCTAACTTGTGAGGTCAAAAAATCCTGCTCTGTGTTTGTATCACTAGTTTGTGGGTCTGGTGTTGGCTCTTTATCCAACCAAAACTGCCTCAAACCTGAGTTGGGTAGTGAGCACAATGTTGTTTGAAGCAACTCTTTTAAGGCAGTGGGATCTGACAATGGGGTTGTCATTGGGGGTGTGTGCTGTGATGTCGAAGATGTTGTGTACGTGTTCGGTCCTGTTGGTGTGGTAGCTATGTACGTGTTGTGTCCTGTTGGTGTGGCTGATGTGTAGGAGTTGTGTCCTGTTGGTGTGGTTGATGTGTGTATACTCAATCCTGTTGGTGTGGTTGATGTGTGCATGCTCGATCTTGTTGGTGTGGTTGATATGTGCAATCTTGGTCCTGTTGGTGTGGTTAATGTGTGCGATTTTGGTCCTATTGGTGTGGTTGTGTGTAAGCTTGGTCCTGTTGGTGTGGTTGTGTGTGAGCTCGGTCCTGTTGGTGTGGTTGTGTGTAAGCTTGGTCCTGTTGGTGTGGTTGTGTGTGAGCTCGGTCCTGTTGGTGTGGTTGTGTGTGAGCTCGGTCCTGTTGGTGTGGTTGTGTGTGAGCTCGGTCCTGTTGGTGTGGTTGTGTGTGAGCTCGGTCCTGTTGGTGTGGTTGTGTGTGAGCTCGGTCCTGTTGGTGTGGTTGTGTGTGAGCTCGGTCCTGTTGGTGTGGTTGATGTGTGCGATTTTGGTCCTGTTGGTGTGTTTGTGTGTAAGCTTGGTCCTGTTGGTGTGGTTGTGTGTAAGCTTGGTCCTGTTGGTGTGGTTGTGTGTGAGCTCGGTCCTGTTGGTGTGGTTGATGTGTGCGATTTTGGTCCTGTTGCTGGAGTTGATGTGTGTGAGCTGGGTCCTAATGTAGGAATTGTTGCCCGATTCTTACCATAAACTGCCTTTCTGAATAATACATCATCAAGAGGTGTGACAGCCACACTCCTCTTTGAAGGTACATGCCACTGTTGCAGTCTATCCGTACATGCACTCTGAAGAGAGGGATAACTCAAGCCTCTGCTTTTACAATCCTCAATATAGAATAGCAAACTACATGCCTGGCCTTTTCCTGCAACACACGCACACTTGGCAGTGAGCACTTCACCACTGTATCTCAGGACAACATACGTTTCATACACCTTCTTGGCCTTCAACGATGAGAAGCAGTGGCACTTGACAATAACCATCTGTTCACAAGTCGAATTGTAAACCAGAACCTTCTGAACAAGATTATCATCAAAGTACTTGTAAGCCTTAAGAGACTTGTAGGCCTTCATCGAATCCTTATCGAAAGACTTGTCGCGCGAATTCACTAAATAGTTGTATAGGTTGGAAAACGTAAAACTATTAATACAGCTAAAATCTGGTTTCCAGTCCTCTTGCACCACGCGTTCAATATTCTTCAACTGCTGTACAGCTTCTGCCACCCCTTCTTTACCGCTAGTCCCTGATTCATCGCACAACTGATCGCCACAATCCTGCTGCCACGTGGTTAGAAGCCGGCCGATTAATTCTGCTTTATTACCCGATTTTTCAAGCCCATCTCCGCACATATAGCTTTTAGTTGACGAACTGATAAACCTTTCATCGCATCCTCCAAGTCAGAGACAGCTGAAGACGTTTGCAGCTTCAAAACGGACAGAACGTGTGCCTCCAACAACATGTTACCACTCATATGCCAACGTTTTTTGCCAACAGTTGCGCAACGGCAAGCTTCGTTGACGTCAAATGACGTAATTATTGAAAAGGTCTATACATAATAATTATGATGTACTGCACATGAGGGATGTAGGAATTTGCACGGTGTACACTCAGTCCAATTGAACTTTGTCTAGCCCTATACCCGTCTAGCCTTATGTATGTGTAGCCCTATGTTTTTCTAGCTCTATGCCTGTTTTGCGCTTTGCCCATCTAGCCCTGTACCTGTTTTGCAACTCACCCTTAAAGGGCCACTGAACCTAAAATTTAGGAAACCTGTTTTATGTCAAAAATAGATAATATACACTTCTAAAACCTTAAAAATGATATCAAGGCTTGCTTGCGATTCATATTCAAGTTGTACGGCGACCACAAAGTCACGCCTCCCGAGCGCTATGTTTTTTAGGATCATGACGTCAAAAAACGTAGTTGGTAGGATTTGCTGGTCGTTTGTATGGAGTAGATGCTGCTGCACCAGTTCAAATGAATTTACTGCTATGGAGAATTACTGAAAGGGGCTGATTTTGACAGAATCCAAGACGAATGGCTTATTTCCATCCTTTGAAAAAGTAATACGAACGTACTGTGATGTTTTTTGGGGAAATAAGCCAAAAAGATCCGCCGTGACAGCTATAATACCATATGAACTTCGCCAATTTAGGCAAAACATGGTTTTTAACAATCTAAAAGACCTCCAAGATGCTTTGTGCGCCAGTTCTTTTCGTAAAATAGTGAAGCAAAGTGGTATACGAACCAAAGTCTGTACGGTTTGAGTCGCCGAAAACTGGATTCTCGAGCTTCAGAGAGGCTAATTGCTCCTTAAATCGTCTTAAAAACCTGCACAGTAAGATGATTGAGGCTAACTCATGGAAATTATCTGTCACTGCCGTTGATGTGGCAAAAAACAAAGGAAGACTGCAAGAAATATGGTGAACGCCATACTTCGCCTATGGTAGGTCGCTACCAACTATGTCATTTGCTGACGTTACAGAAGAAACATGGTACTCGAAATCGTCACGTCACAAGGCCATTTTGGGGTATTTGAGCTTGAATAATTTGCAAACTAAGCGACATATGCTAGAATGACCAGTGCCTGAGTTACTTTCATGCATGCCCCTACATTTTGAGAGCAACTTGTTTTTTGGGTTCAGTGCATACCCCTTTAATTTAATTGTTCCAAGTGTTTTGGAGAATCCTGTTTTGATAAGGCCTTCTTGCACTGTCCTGTGTCAATCCTACATCCTTTAACCATTTTTAAATGTTTTTTCCACACTTTTTATGCTACATATTATTCAGGCCTGTAGGGTGGTGTACAATTGGGGAAGTTCTTTTCCACCAAGTGGAACTCTCGACTGCGGAGGACATGCAAACAACAGCTGTGTAGTGTATAGGTGTTGTATTATTTTGTTAATGCAATAATGCAAGGAAGGTCTGCGGAGAGGGCATCCTTATGCAGTGTGTGTATGATATTGTTCCAGCATACTATAGATACTGTAGCAGTATAACTTTTATCCCAGGGGCCCTGAAAATCATTCACAGTATATATCGGAAATCCACTCAATCATATTGAATGTTTCATAGTACAACATATTGTAGAAGTACAAATTTGTTCATTATAAGCATGTTTTTATAGTCTTGAATTGCCCTTGTAAGTTGTAATTATGTGCTCACTAAATATCATGTTGTCAAAACAAAATGGCGTCCCCGAGTTTGCGATTTTAGACATGGCCCAATTTCTCAACTTTTAGAGATCGAATTTAGATCGAATTTCAAGAGAATTTTTAGCTGCTTTTCTCCCCTTAAGTTCTGAAAACTCAAGAAAAGTACTGCAACAAAAGATTTACTTACTCTGACAAGTGGAACTCACCTTAATTTTTGGTGTGGAGGGGGGGGGGGGGGGGGGGTTGTCATCTGATACTATGTATATTCTATGTCATCAGATATTATAGCAATTCCTCTTTCACATTTTAGAATGACAGTGATTCGTCTGATGAATTTAAGGATGCTTTGTCTGGACAGGTAAATATAACATGTGTTAAGCATATATGTACTGTATATGTTTGAATTGAAGCCAGGCTCAAATAGAGGATGGGGCTCGAATAGAAGCCAGGCTTGTATACACAGTGGGTACTCCTGCAATATTATAGCAAAAGATATTTTTAGAATGTTGTTCTCAAGGTTCTTCTTAAACAAAGGATAGCCAGGCAGCCTTGTACACGTGGTGTTCTCCACAGACACTTTCCTTTTCGAAAGTGCACAACAGTCTATTGGCAGCCATTTTCTATTATAATTGCCTGTATTTAAACAATAGAAGTTGGGTTTGAAACCTTGCAACAGCTTTGGATTTTACAAAAACGAAAGTGAAATTCATTATTTTTAGAGTAGGCTTTTCAAAAGCAAAGCTGCAATTCAACAATAAGGCACATAAATCAATAGTCACTGTTAATCACATGACCACCATTACATTTTGTCACATTGGTAACCTTTCTTGAGTACCAGTGTATTTGTTCAGTTAGGAATGAGGGGAATTTTCCGACTAAACACCCCACCCTCTCTTATAGGCTTGGACTCCTACGTAGCTCCTAATTCACTCATGCATCTCTTAAAGGCAGGAAATTTTTGTGAGGTAATATTTTTGCTATATTCGCAAAACTTAAACTGCAAAAATTTCATCAGATATGCATCGGAGTCGGGAAAATAGTGTGCTATAACAAGATTCTGTAAGGAATGGAGCGTTGAGCTCAGCGGAAGCACAATCTGAACATAGAATGGGCTAGAAATAGACGGAAACGGCTTGGAAACGTAAAAGAATGCTAACAAAATTCTTCACATTGTGAAAATAAAACTCACTGGAAAATGAAACTCGCGAAAATTACTTTTTACTTTAATTTGCAATAATTTATGCTGCGAAATTACACGCTTTACGGTATATATACACATATGTATGCCACTGCGGGGGTGGTAATTGTCTCCAAAGAGACTTACTAGGGTATATTCATGATATACTGGGTATATCAATGACCCCAATTCACTAATACTCCAATTTTCAAGTGACGATAATTGGTAGTTTCCTTGTCACAGTATGATGCAACAGCAGCACACCTACTGTATGTACAATGTATTTGTATACTTAGCCTATATTGAAGTTTGTGTTGTTCTTTTTAGGACTGTTTTTTTTTCTGGACCTATCGTTTCAGATCCCATTGCTGTGTGTTTGGTCTTTTAGGAGAGGAGTTCTCCTAACTGAGCAATTGCGAATTTTTGTAACTTTTCGACGATGACTGTCACAGATAAAGACTGAAGCGAACTTTTAGAAAGGAACATGTGCTCCAATAAGTTTCGTTTTCATGGCATAGTATTTTGTATTTCCTTACAAAAGCTTTCTTCCCTTGGATTAAGTTTAAAGGCTATCTTCACATGCTTATCCAGTAACTGGTGTAGATGCAAGGTTAGTCACTAGGCTGTTCTTCAGAATTTTCTGCTGGATGATAAATCAAAGAACAAGCTAGCGGTAGTTTTATGGTACTAACCGTGAGTTATTTGCGCTATACCACTCTTCCATGTTGAGTATGTATCATTACTCCTGTCCTGAGTTATAGGTACTTAATTCTTGCCATTTGAGGTTTGATTTCATCGATCTCGGCTTCCAAGAGGAATGGCTATATACCCAACATGTAAAAGTTAGCAAGTACTTCACTATTATATTGATTTCTGCGCGAAAATATTGTAGAAAGCTTTCCTTCATTAATCACCCTGAGGATTTTAGTTTGAGTAGGGGTCGAGAAAACCTTCATAGCTGCTTACGTGTTTGTATAAGATGCTCAAAATGATAATCTTCAGAAAGTTCACATGTCTGTCTACTAGAAAAGTCCTTGATTAATTAATACTCTGAAGCTTGTACAAGTTGAGAACAGAAGTTGTAAAGAGATCGAGATTTTGCAGTATGAAGCCACTGGAAGGTAACAAGACACTTACAGGGGTGTGAATATACAAGTTTTGAAAAATTCCCCTTAATTTATAGTCATCCACTTAACCATCTAATGTGCACATAGTATTGTATAATCAATTAATAATATGCTATTCTGTGTATCGATGTCTATACTTAGGAGATGTTATTTGATGAGCATCTAAGAAGGCTGTGTTCTCAGTGTAATAAAGAGCAAGTGGTTGTTGTTCTGCATGCTTTCATTGACTTGAAATTATGGGATGTTCCATATACCCTGGAAGATATGAAGAACTTGATGGCTGTGAGATCGAGCTTAGGGAAGTGGAAAGAGAATGATGCTGTGGGCATAGACATTACTAAGCTGTATGTTACATAAATGTAATAATCAGATTTACATGTTGTACATGTATATTTACTGAGGGATGCATAATTCTATTGTCATCCTTTATACCTGAGATAGTTATTTAAGCAGGAATTTGTACTATAACGGTTGAATATGTGAATTATCTAGCCTCAATATTCCCTAGGCTTGTGATGTAGCCACTGGATTATCTGACAATTTTTCTTGGTACAATTGATGTGTACAAAGAGTTAGTACTGAAAAATGCAATAATATATGTCTCCACTAAACTAATCTGATAACTAGCAATATTATTGTACCCAAATGCAGGTGTATTATGTCTTATTTTATGACCATGCATATGGGACATGTCCAGATTTGTTATGATAGTGCTCCCTAGTTGGCATAGTGATAAAATGCAATTTTTTGGCACCTATTTATTAAGTTAGTAGACACAGTTTTCTTGTGATTCAGACTGATATTTGGTTGTATACGAATGCCAAATCCGCGTTTAGTGACGTTTTCTGTTGTCACCAGTGCTCTGTCACATGCTGTCTCATGACCTAACTGCAGCTGGATGTTCTTTGGAATCTTAGTTTTCGGCTTGGTACTACGTGAGGGAACAGGCTGAAGACAGTTTCTTGGTACCAATGCCGAGCTATTTATAGTATATAACTTTTCCATGTGGTAGCAAGAGAGCTTTTGTTCCTGTCCCAAGTTATAGCAGCTTAAATTTTGACTTTTAGGGGCCAATTTTGCAGATCTAGGCTTTGGAGAGGAATGTTGATGCTGCCGCATAGAAAAGTAACTGTTAATATCTATAGGGATTTAATATGTAACCTAGCTAGCTTTGACACTTTAATTTACAGCAGGCCTTTTAAAAGGGAAATCCTTGTAAGTGTATGGGTCAACTATTGGTTGGCTTCTATTTGATGCTCTGAAGCTTCTACAAGTTGAGAAGAGAAGCTGTAAAATGACCGAAATTTTCATACTTTTGAATTAACATGGACATATCCCACATGTGCACATCAAAATAGCTGCCACTATGATGACCTTAATTACACCCCTATTTTCTCATGGATGCTTTGCTTAATATTCCACAAAACCTCATGCATGCTGAATCTCCGCATGTGGGACATGTCAACGCTAATTCGGGGTGTCTAAATTTCGGTCTTTTTTACAGCTTCGGTTCAGCAACACTTTTCCATGTGGGGATTGACAATTCCTCTCCAAAGCCAAGATCTACAAAATTGGCTCTCAAAATATATAATTCAAGCTTCTATAACTTTTGGGCAGGGACAAAAGTTCTCTTGCCCCCGCATGGAAAATTTGTATTCTATAAATAGCTTGATGTTTACACCAATAAACTGTCTCCAGTTTGTTCCCTTGTGTAGCACCCAGTCGAAAACTAAAATTCTGAAGAACATCCAGTTAGGTCACGAGCCATCATGTGACAGATCAACTGTGACGACAGAAAACGTCATTAAACGTGGATTCGACATTCGTATAGCTGAAATAACAGCTTAAATCACAGATCGAATAAATGCGTGACTAATAACTTGTAGGCTTATTTTATCTCTATGCAAACTGACGGGCACTATCATAACAAATCTGGACATGTCCCACATGCGTTTCCAACATTCTTACTTTGTAACAGTATATTATACCTTATTTTATAGTGTATTTCGTTTAGTTAAAAGTTTGCTACAATGTGCTAATTTAAAAGTAGCTTCAGTTGAAATGTAGGGGGTATTTTTAAAGTGGGTAGAAATAATCTCAAGAGCAATATTGGATTCTAAGTTTTCACTGTGTATACATTTGACATTCTAATTCTTGGTTGTTACGCAGGTAAGTTATGTCCAGTTTTACCATAAAACAAAATGGCTGCCGCTTCCGAACGTCTCGAATATAAGGCCTTGTTTTAACTTCTTGTAGATGCCAAGCCCCCAAAAACAGTACAAACAGCGAGTAGAACCTTTATATGTTATGTATGTGTACATAAAGCTACCAATGATCTTTTGCAATTTCTGTATGACCGATTTTCGGTCACCATGTTAAAATAGCAAAGATTGAAAAACGCCATCGAGAAAATCTCCAAATTTGAGCACACAAGTCAATTCACAAGGTGCAGCATGTCCTTAACTTACTTTCCTGGTTATGGGAGAGCGATAATCCATCCCTCCGCTGTTTCGAAGGATTTGTGCATTAAAAGTACGGTAGTAACAGCTAACCGCTTAACATAAACTAAATGGAAAGATCTACAGTCTTCCCATAACCAGCATTTGAAGTTCGGTCCTTGAGGGATACTCTCACGTATTTTCAAACATATAGACCAAAGTTTGCTCGACTGCGTTTTTGGACATAACTTTCTTATGGAAAAGGATTCTCAGGTCTTGGTCACATGTTCACCACATGCTCTCGAGTGTAGAGAGGCTAGTTTATATGCCGTACATACGGTCATAACTTCGGAGACAAGTCAGAGCTTTCGACGCTCGATCGCTCGCAAATTTGCAAGTTTACAGTTTATTACCATCCATTTGCTAACTTGGTCGGCCAGAATCCCTTCTATTGATGGCACAACCATTCAAATCTTGATTATTAGGGAGATGATCACAGGGTAAGAACGTGATAATTTGTATTGGGCGTGACGATTTAATTGCATACCTGTTAAAACCACAAGATGCCCTTTGCAACCATGAATCCGCCTGCATATGTGCAGCATTTTCTAAGTTTGAAAAAATACTGAAACTTGACTTGAATGATAAGTTTTTGTCCAGCAATCTGAAGTATACACAGGCCTGTACACAGAGGGGGGGTGGTTCGAGCTAGGGGCTTGGACAAACCCCCCTAAATGGAGCCCAATGGTTTTGCACAAGGCACTTTATTAGTACTGAGCCTAGGAAGATCACTATTAATGAAATAAAAATGACCGAAATCTATGATATCAACTGTGTAGTTTAAATGTGAAGTTTCGACCAATGCACCTTGTTTTCCAGCAGCGGATTTTAGGCAGTCATGACGAGCGGCCATGCTTATAGATGCCGTCATTTCACACCTTAATGACATCATTGTTTAGTGATGCCAAAGCTAATGCATGTAGCTGAGTTGTTAGTTATGGGCCTTGTTACAAGTTGAGGAATAATAATATGCTACAGCAAGATTCAGTGTTTCCGCTAGATAGGGGTAGCTAGGGGGGCGCAGTGCCTCCCTACCCCTCTTGGATAGCAAAACTTTCCATGTTAATGAACGTAGTACACGAAAAGCTTGACAAAAGCTACTAGTAGAAACAACTTGATTCTAATAATAAACATTGTCACTGTTAATAACCATACAATATTTGTTCAATGTAGTTGTTCACTCCAGCAAATACCCACCCTCTGTAATTGTAAAAAAACAGAGTTTTCAGCCAAGAAAACTACACAGGGTATTTATAACCGTCCAGGAATAAAATGCAAAAATGGCCGTCTTGAAATAGCTTCAAAAATTATCGATCGTTTCTACTTAGTTGACTTGATTTTCGCCGAGTTCTTCTTACTGGACGAAAGCTGTATATATTCTGCACATGTCGGTACTTAACTAGCGGTTGTTTCTATTGTCTGAAGGAATATAGCGAGCTAGGAATACATAGCAGTTTTAGACAAACTTCGCCTTGGTTAGACCTTTAGATCCCTCTCAAGTCCCATTAAACAACATGAAAAGACAGAACAAGTGGTGAGCTATCCGAAAATCGTTCCAGGCTATAGGTTATAATCTTCCGTAAGAAAGTTATAACCGAAAAACCTGTTTTTTCACCCTTCAAACGGCCAAAATTTAGCATAAATGGTCCAATTGCGAAAAACTGCTTGATTATAGCACTATGCCCGGAATGATTTTCGCAAACCGAAACATCTTAAGATTCCATCGAAGTTGCATTTGGTGAGATTTGAAGGCATCTGAGGTCTAACCAAGCGACTTCGTCTTCGTCCTCAACAAAAGTGCCATTTTCGTGACGTTTCACGGATACGTAGGCATGGCGTCACAAAAGTCGCCTTTTTCCCCTTTCTATTGATATGTGAAATTTCGTACGTCATCTGAAAGATGCTGAATGACATATTAAAAACAGCCGCTAATTGATGACTTTGAAAACAAGCACCGCCCACAATCGGAACAAGCAACAGACGGTTATAAACACCCTGTGTAGAAAGCCAGGCATCCAGCAGCGCTAACCGCCATCCCCCTCCCCTTTAATTTTTGTCTGGGGGAAACATTGAAATTGATCCTAAAACCATTGTTCAAGGTATAAAAAAGACATGAATAATTGACTTTGTTTTGAAATTTGCTCAGTGTAACCCCCCCTTCTCAGATTCCTGTGTATGGGCCCGATATACATTGGTGGAAATTTTGCTTTAACTTTTAGAAATCACCCCTTAACTTTTTGACCTGTGCGCTTAAAGGAAGGATTTCATACCGGAAGTTGTTCAAGCGGCGTTTACAGGCTTTCCATAGCTTGTATCAGCACAAATTGTGTATCATTTTATACAGAATTCATAGAGCTACAAACTAGTACCAAACACGATGGCAAGCCTTACACTGAAGATCAACCTAGGTGAAAATGTCCTCTGTGTACATCACATATCAGATTTTTGGATTTCACGAATATTTTCCAGACTTCACAGCAGCGGAACAGTGTTAACTATGGTATCATCTTGTAGTTTGTGCCCTCAGCTATAGTTTGATAGAAAGCACGAATTGTTCTGAATTTCAATCAATGAGTTACGGCTTCTTTTTGAGCTAAGATGTGAATTTGCTCGGTTTTCAATAGCCTTTTCTCAGCTTTTTTCAAGCGAATTCTTTCAAATTTTCTATCAAAAGGTAGCCTATCTGTTCTGCCTTCCTAAGGATATAATAGGTATTTAGATTTCTCTTTCAGTTTGTCTGGAGAATATTCTGGAAGTTTTGGAACTATAGTTCCCTATTTGCTATGGGTGCGGGTCAGAGGGTTAAACGTCAGTAGTTATGATCTGCCATCTAGATCTCCATTTTCAAGGCCATAGTCACATTATGTCACGAGATATATTATAACTGTTACAACAGAAGTTTCAATACAATTAATGCAAACCCATACCAGGTCCTAAAGTTTTTGGTGCAGAAAGTTCTTGACCTTGGTCAAGGTTTACTTAGCACACATAAGTTGTTTACAAATATTCTTCTTCTTTGTCTTTGGACAAAAGCGAGGACACTTTAAACAGGTAGCTTGTGGCATGGGCATTTGCAACAGCTACCAATTTTGAAACAAAAATGGTGACTATGTAAAACTTGGTATAAATGCTTTGTCTATATACTATATCTGCAATCTTCTTGCACTATTCTACTATACCTTCAGCATATTATGTTCTGACGTAACCCCCATGGTTCTAAATGAAGACGCTGAAAGATTGTGAACATTTTCAATGTTGGATTTGCCATTCCAAGATCTACATCTTGAACAGTGGCATTCGATTCTTTAGCAATGTTCCAAAGGAATTCAAGCATTATTTTAATATACAATTATCCTAAAAGCTGACTTTAAGAATTTTGACAACAAAACAATGTCCTGCTGTACACAGTTGGGTATGGCCTAGAGTTATACTTGCTCTATACATATGGTGTCTACATCTGAGCTGATACATGTTGCAGCCACGCACATTATCAACCCGCATACTTCTTGCTAAAGGTGGTGATAATGAAATCCATACCATGAAAACTGCAGAATGGCCCTGTTTTGGCATGATTCAGGCATAACTCACGTGATATTTGGTAAATTGTGTGATTATGGAGGTTTTACTGTATATGTGTCTGTATAGTGATGATGCATTAGATAGAATCTGTTTATTATAATTTCAGAGAATCTGATGATGAAGATAGCGTATATCGGTTGAAGGCAGTTTTGGTTGTTCATCGATCCACTTTGCACGAAGGTTTTCCGTACAAGTATTTTTTAGATCGAGAAAACAGCAAAGCTGCTGAATGTTATGAGTTTGTCAAAATTGATGGTACCAAAGTGTTTAACAGATATGTTTCTGAAAAGAATACATGGGATGAAACAGGTAAACTTGCATTTAATTAGATACATTCCTATAATATACATGTTTAATATATTATGCAATATATCCATATCATGGTGTGCTTTATATGTCATTATGTTATGTTAAATAAACTGAGGCTTAGATCCTGTGCTGTGTCGCTGATTATTACAATTGGTGAAATATTAGTGCGAACTTCTCTTTCCTTTCTGTATAGAAGTAATCCATCATCATTATGACGATTTTGTTCTTCCAAAGTTTCCAGAAAGGACATGGTTTGAAAAAGCCCAATCTAAAGTCAAAAAATGGTTCAAAGGAGATCGATCACTGAGGGATTCCCTCCGTAGAGAAGCTCTTCGTTTATACCTAAATGAATATTGTAGTCAGTCATTAAGTTTTGTTTCCCCTGTTCCACTTCATACAATGAAATTCTTTCACCTTGTTGATGCGATTTGTAATATTTATCGCCAACTAAGAGATCAATGTTTTTGTCATCATGGGAGTAACCAAGGGACAATAAACAGAAGTGATGCAAGATTATCTGATGTGAGTATGCATATTGAGCTTTTTAGAATCGATCCTGTTTATATGTATATTATGTACCTGAATTATTTTTTCTGAATTCCAGCCAAGGGTCCACAAATATGCAAACCTTTAGAGCTAGCAGCTGTATACACCAGCTGTAATCCACTGTATAAAGTTTTTACAGTTACATTGTTATTTGTTTTGAATATGCAAACACAAAATATATCCTGTGATCATTCCTTTGATCTTCGAGGGTTTGCAAATTTGTGGATCCTAGACTGAATATTTCATAATGGAATTGTGTATTACATTACAAAATGGAAGGTGTTGCATGTGCATGGTCATATAAACACAAGACAACAACTCAATTTTGTGGATAAAACATCCTGTTTTCAGTTTTGAGGTGCACGTGTATTTTGAATCATTTGAGGTTAAACTATCCAAAATTTTCTTGCGAATTTATGGTAGTGCTATATGTTCTGTCTGATGATATAATTAAGGCTGCATTTACACAAAAACATTTTTAAAAATACCCGTTGCAGGTGCTCCAGAAACTGATTCGTTGTTGTTGTGTTTATATGTAAATGTTCCGAATCGATAAAGATGCATGGCGATTGATAGTGCGGCCTGGACTGATGACAAAGCAGAACTGCTTCTGAACGTGACGCTGGAGTATAAAACTACTAAAATCTTCGAAGGCCTGGACTGGGAAGGGATCAAGAGCAAGTACGCGCACATTTTGGAGAGATTTCGAGATCCTAGGCTCTGCATTTGCTGATTACATGATATCGTTTTCAAAATGATTTCAAACATATCCGCAACTTGAAACGTTTTCTTGTATCCAGAACAGAACTAGCTGAACACAATTCCAGCAACATCATTATAATATATACTCATAAATAAATACCCTTTCTAATGATACCAGGAAAAAAGCACAGCATAAAAGTGCACAAGTGGGTACTTTTCACAGATCCATTAGCTCACAATATTTTAAGCAATTATTGTAAGAGCTTCAGTATTGACTATAATTATTATTAGCAACATGCCTGAGCCATTAGCTCCTTGTACCAATGCCAAATTTATGTTCAAAGAGTCTGCATTTGGCTGAATAAGAGGGCTCATGATGTATGCCGAGGGCTCAACTTTGAAAGTCCCTTTAGATGCAGGGCTTTGCAAGCATTCTTAAAAATCAATACATTTCTCCTGATTAGGTATATCATGTCAGTAGGCAAACTGGATATTCTTGAGAACTTTAGTTTTTGGGCTGAGTGCTATATATGGGAGGGAACAACCTGGAGACAGTTTCTTGTTACCAATTTAACGTAGCCTATTTATCATATAGAACTTTTCCATATGGTAGCAAGAGAACTTTTGTGCCAGTCCCAAGTTATATGAGCTTGAATTTTGCCTTTTGAGGACCAATTGTTTAGATCTCTCAGCTTGAGGAATTGTCAATGCTACCGCATGGAAATGTCAGCAAATGTTTTGCTATTGCGATTTACAGTGGAATCTGCATATTAAGTTAAATCACTAGGGACAGCAAAATAATTTCCACTTATCAGAACATCTACATAATAACAGAGTTTGTTTTTCTTAGTATTGAATGAGTAGGAACCGCATGTGGGACATGTCCACGCTAATTCGGAGGTGTGAAAATTTCGGTCTTTTTCACAGCCTTTGTTCTAAACTTGTAGAAGCTTCAGAGCGCCAAACCACGGCTTAAAATGTAGGTAGAGGCATAAACGTTTCGAGAATTACCATTTTAAAAGATCTCGTTAATTCGCGAAGAAGCTCATATGGTTTTCCTAACCCCTATTAAAAAGCGAAATGCTTTGGACGCAAGATAGTGGAAAGCTTCTAAGACTATTTAAACACATAAATCGCTATAACGAAACATTTACTTGAACGAAACATTTACTATTTTCATGCGGAGGCATTGACAATTCCGCTCCAAAGCCAAGATCTGTAAAAACGACCCTCAAACAGCAAAATTCAAGCTGTTGTAACTTGCGACAGGAGTAAAGGTTCTTTAGCCTCCGCATGGAAAAGTTGTATATTACAAAATGGCTCCAAGTTGGCACCCATAAACCGTCTCCAGCTTGTTCCTTCACGTTGCGCTCAGCCGAAAACCAGAATTTCGAAGGACATCCAGTTAGGTCACAGGCCAGCATGTGACAGAGTAAAACGTGATGTACGAAAACGTCACTAAACGCGGATTCGGTATATTCGTATGTCCGAATATAAGCCTGAATCACGGCATAAATGCATGACTAATAACTTAAAGGCGCCGCAAGATAACATTTTATCACTATGCAAACTGGGAAGCTCTATCATAACAAATGTG
>CAUJGJ010000458.1:20000-27500 GCA_963170055.1 Halisarca cf. caerulea | reverse complement strand
ATACGTCTTCTACGCGGACAACAGAAGGGAGAGCTACACAAACTGGCGCCAAAGCTTCTCAATTTCCACTTTTCTCCTTACAACACCGCGAACAACTAACCGCGGTCAAAGCGAACACACACAAGTGAAGGCTGCCGTTATGAAGACGAAACAGTTTAACCACTCAAGACCACTGACGGGGCATTCCAGAAGGATGGCGTACAAGACGAAACTCCATAAAAGGAGCAGAACGAAGGAAGAGGACAACTCCCGCATTCCTGAGCAACAATTTGGCGTGGAGAACTTTAGAATTTAGTGCACACAATGTCAATGCCACGATAATATCTGTATGATAACATCAAAGAAGAACTAACCGACAATTCGAAGAATTTCACTCAATGCAGCCGTCCCCTGCGACAATTTGAAGACAAGGCATAAACCATGATTGGATAAAAGTCAGCAATCCGCCTCTCCCTCTCAGTAGTGACCTCAATGTCCTATCTAGTAAATGACTTCAAGACTTCGGTAGCCTCCAAATCCACGCCATCTTCAGGGGTTAACTATATTCATCGTCTGCTCTAATCCCAGTTGGGTGGGCGGTTCTAGAGCGCGCAAAATAATATGCACACCACATAATGTTATAATAATCTGGTATATATATGATCAATCTGGTATATATATGATCAAATTTTCCTTAGGTGGTTGTATTTCATCAGGGATCCTTGAGTGTCAAATATATATCCTCAGTTTCTGGACACTTTGTATGCTCACGAAGCTGTGCCCCTTTTCTATAGACTTGCACTCGTGCATGTGATGTGTGTGTGTGTTTGTGTGTGTGTGTGTGTGTGTGTTTGTGTGTGTGCGTGTGCGTGCGTGCATGTGGTGTGTGTGTGTGTGTGTGTGTGTGTGTGTGTGTTTGTGTGCGCGTGTGTGCGTGCGTGCATGTGGTGTGTGTGTGTGTGTGTGCAGGTGCGGGTGTGTATGTACATGTGTGTGCAGGTGTACATGTATGCGTGTGTGTGTGTGCCTATGTGTGTGTGTGTGTGCGTGCATGTTCCACCTCCTATGTACATGTATGCTCCTTATTCAAGAATTATAATACAATAATTGTTATCTCATGCATGTGCATGTTAATTTGTTATAATAATAATACAGTTTTATATACACGCATGAATGACATTGTAACTTTACACATATGGTCGTTATCATGATGGCAGATTTCAATTGACAATGTGGACACATGCAACACGTGAATGTGATCATGAACTGTTATATTAATTGCATTTACTTTGCACAGTACTATAGATGGTAACGATAATTAATTTTCATCATCTAGTATCCCCCAAGGCCATGCACTCTCATAATTCTTATAGAACTTGATAGTACTAGTTTTAGTATATATGTATAACACTATATTCAAATTATATTCCCACTTGAGCTCGATCTGCTATATAATACATCAATTTGTATATATAGTAATGGTATTATAGTGGACATCCTCAGTACCTATGGGTTTGTGGCTGGATCGAGTTAACCTGATATAAGCTGCTCAATAGTTCAACAGTTTTAAATTGAGACAATATAGTTACTGACAACTAGCTAGTCTAAGAGCATGCAGGCGATATCGATCATGCAAGATCTTCGCTCATGCATGCATGCAGAGCTAGCTATAACTCATGTAGTTGCATCGAGAGCTATAGGGGATCATGCAAAAAGCTCGAGCATGCATTTTATAATTGCATGGGCTATAGCTATATATTATTATGCATACAGTATATCTCCGGATCCTTCATCAATCGAGCACATTATACGACTGGCCACTATATACATGGAGCTAGGATGCATGGCTACCATTTTGCACATGATTGCAATAATATTGCATGATTAATGCATGCATGATGTTATTCTTTTAGTTTGGCGAATGTATAATTAATTAATTACTGCTAATTATAATTATGTCATAATTAGTACTATTTTTATTTTTCCTTTATTATTAATACTTAGAATTCAAAATTATTATAATAATACTCAAAAATTGTATTATTATGAATGTACGAAATCCAATGTAGAGACCAGTATTTTATATAAAAGTGTATTAATCCATTACGCATTACACATCATAGTACACATTGTTAAAACACTTACTACATAACATGCAATGCTAAATACACAGCTACACATACGAGATGGAGATAAGCTGTAAAATGCATTCATACACTACATACGTATGTATGTACATACATACGTACATATTTTGTACATACATACGTACATATTATGTACATACATACGTGCATATGTACACGCATACATACTGATAGAAGCGACTACCAAGGATTAACATGACAAAATGCCAGGATGAAAGGTTAATAATGGGCGTATACACAAGTGGGTGGTAGTTAGAAGATGGGTGGATGATTGAAAAGGAGTGAAGAGAGATTGTGCGATTTGACAGTGAAGCATGATAAGTTCAAATTTTAGCAAAAAAATTGGGAATCAGACCCAGGAATCTGCACTGGGTGGAGGGTTGGGTACTGACATGTGTTGCAGCTGTTGCTGATGCTGAAGGTGTTGACGTTGTTGTTGCTGCTGCTGCTGCTGATGTTGTTGTTGACGTTGTTGTTGTTGTTGCTGCTGCTGATGTTGTTGTTGTTGATGTTGCTGTTGTTGTCGTCTCATGTCTCTACCCTGTCCTGAGTATTTCCTCTCGGCTCTTTTCTTATCCATGTCAACTTGTGCGTACAAGTTCACTGCTTCCTCTGCAGATATTTTTGGCTGTAGGGTCTGCTGAGGTTCTGATTCTGGCTTTTGTGTTGTTCCAGCTGAGTTTGTTAGTGTGTGTGTGTGTGTGTGTGTGCGTGCGTGCGTGCATGTGTGTGTGTGTGTGTGTGTGTGTGTGTGTGTGTGTGTGTGTGCGTGTGTGTGTGTGTGTGTGTGTGTGTGTGTGTGTGTGTGTGCATGTGTACGTATGTGTGTATGTGTATGCAACCACATGCATGTATGAAGGGGATGAAAGAAAATATATGACAGCTCATTCAACCAGAAGAGAGATAGAGAGCACTACAGTAAATACATAATTCCTTTGACAAAACATTAATACATTTATAGCAAGTGGACCTACATACGTACGTACATAAGTGATTCACATATTTCTGACTGTGAAAATTTGACGAAATATGAACATGTGTGCATACTTATTGGGAAGTGTATGAAGTCATAGAACTAAAATGTAACATACGTACAAGAGAAATGCCTCTCTCTCACCTGTGACCCCCCACACATAGGCATACTCCTCTGAAGAGAGACATGTATGAAAAATTCACAAGTACAGAAAGTATCAATCACAGTACATATGCAGTGTTCTCCCCAGATATTATTTCAGGCATGTTGAATATGTACATACGTATGTACGTATGTACATATGAGTACATGCATGAGTACACCAGATATACGTTCATACACATTCATACGAATGTAGCACAAGTGCTTGCAGCTTCAGTTTTGGGTACTACTATTGAATTTTACAAAAGAAGGCATGTTGGACCGACATGACTTAAGATACCCCCGGGGAGAATACTGCATATGTACATACGAACTTATCATAGCACAAACACACATATATGTACATACATACACATACTGCAGTGAAACCTATGAGTTAAGACCACCCTAGGGACTGCCTTAACTGTCCCCTTTTACAGGTGGTCTCAATTTCCAGGTTGCTTTGTATGGCTAAGATGGTTTATGGACCAGCCTACAGCGGTCTCTATAGACAGGTGGTCCTTTGCAGGTGGTCTTTAAGACAGGTTTTACTGTACACGATAAGGAAACAAGAGCACAACCAAACGCATTCCTCAGGTACAGGGAACAGTGTATATACCTGGGTAATGGACAGTACCTGGCATCTGACAGGAAGTATGCATGCAAGGATGAAAGAGGTGTTTCCCACATATGAGAGCACACAGTGTGTCTGTAATAGTACATTCTTCAAGCATGGATGAAAGAGATACGGAATGCCACGCATGAGAGTACACTATCTGTGACAGCACATTCTCGTAGCACAGGTCACTGAAGATAGAACAGTCGAGTGAACAAGGAATGCTCCGTTGTGCATGAATAAGCAGCTGCAATGTAAGCAACCAAGCAACAGAGTGCATGTGCACAGGTGTGTACATACGTACCTAATACATACGTACCATACGTATTAGTTATATCCTGTCCAGGTGTGCTACAGCAGAAATACAGTGCTGACTGACCCGAGGGCAAAGCCCGAGGTCATCAGCACTGTATTTTCTGCTGTAGTACACTTGGACAGGATATAACAAATTTGTATCCTGGCAACCATTCACTGTTGACTGTTGTGTGTACAATCTCATCTAGAGTTGATCAGTTTTAGCCACTTACCCCACCAATTGACATCAATTAGAAAGTGTGCGTATATCAGTGACCTGTGCTACATCACAAATGTCAGCGCACTTCTTCCTTTGATCCACCCATAATTCGCCCCCACACCAGGATACAATATGTAGATACAGACAAGTAGGATAGACAGACTAGAGGGTTTGACGAGGGTTTTAGCTAAAGCAGGGTAGCAGGGCGGTACCACCCTGCTTTCATTTTCCCCACCCTGCTTTAATTCTCTCCACTCTGCTTTCATTCTCCCACCCTGCTTTTATTCTCTCCACCCTGGTTTAATTCTTGTGTGAGATCATGGGGATTATGAGTACAGGGGCAGAAATCCATCACTTTTGTGCATGGATTAGTTAACTTTGCTCTACATTGACTTGGATGAAAAACAGTGTGGCGGATTGTCAAAAGAATTCATTGTACTGCAATCACTGACTTATGCTATATCCCCCCCCCCCCCCCCCCCCGCTATAGAAAACTTCTGGCTAGAACACTGTAGACAGATCTGGTTAGATAGACAGACTAGACGGATAGACAGACTAGAGGAATAGACAGACTAGAAGGATAGACAGACTAGAAGGATAGACAGACTAGAAGGATAGACAGACTAGAAGGATAGACAGACAAATGGTGAGATGTACGTACGCAGGTGCGGGGGCAGCTATGAGCCAGATAGTAATGAAAATATTAACATTACAAACATTCAGGGCTTGCCACTCCCTGAAAGAACCCTTTTCGGTGATATTTTCAGTACATACATACATACATGTGTGAGGGAGGGAGAGGGATGGAAAGAGAGCAAGGAATATGTACTGTCTGTGTACTGCCCAGGACAGGTCCATACGTACGTACATTGCTAACCAGGATCAACTGTTCATGTAAGCAACATGTGTATATGTAGTGCAAGGCAATAAACTGGAGCCATTAGGTGTGTTTGCAAAGGTGATACTCCCGCACAGAAGGTGACACTCCCACACAGAAGGTAACAATACAGAGATACAGACGTACATGCTTAGTACGTACATACGTACCTCAAAGGGGACACAAAATCAGTACTTCTTATCAAAGGTACGTACTTACTATCAGGGTTGGTTTATGTACATGAGGTATACACAAGGACAGAATGAGGAGTACTTACTATCCAGGAGTATGTACCAGACCAGGTACTTACTATCAGGGTTGGTTTATGTACACGAGGTATACACAGGGACAGAATGAGGAGTACTTACTATCCAGGAGTATGTACTAAACCAGGTACTTACTATCAGGGTTGGTTCATGTACATGAGGTATACACAGGGACAGAATGAGGAGTACTTACTATCCAGGAGTATGTACTAAACCAGGTACTTACTATCAGGGTTGGTTTATGTACATGAGGTATACACAGGGACAGAATGAGGAATACTTACTATCCAGGAGTATGTACCAAACCAGGTGCTTACTATCAGGGTTGGTTTATGTACATGAGGTACACACAGGGACAAAATGAGGAGTACTTACTATCCAGGAGTATGTACCAAACCAGGTGCTTACTAAACAAGTTCCACTGTATACATACGTGCATACATACATCAGTGACCATGCAATGTTGAGTGGACATGACAGCTCCACCATCGATCATGGTAAACAATATGAAGTGACGTACACACACCACATACGTATGTATGCTATATGCACGTACACATCAAGAGTTGAAGTACGAACGTACGTACGTACATCCACACCACCATGCCTAGCATAGCCCCTGTATACTTCACGTACACAATATGAACACAATACATACATGCAGTACACACAGTTGCCTCTGGCCTAACCGCACAAGCGTTACACAACCACACAATACCACTCCACATGGACATACCCTGCTCATTCTTGCTGACAGCGGCGTACTGAATGGGTGATATGGGAGGTGCAGACGTCTCGGGTTTTCTCTGGTCAACGGCATCGTAAAAACCAATATCACCAGCAGGAGAGGGGGGATTCTCCGTGGGGGAGGCAGGGAGTTGATCTTTAGAGGACCTCTTACCAGAAACGGTCTTCTTGTTACTCGACTACACAAGTGTGCATGCATAAACAAGAGTAGAGATAACAGACATTGCATGCTAATGCATAGAATATGCGTACGTACAGTACGTATATATGTACGTATGTACGTACGTACATATGTACGTACTGTAAGTACCGTATGCGAGTTAACTTTCGCGGGACTAAACTTTCGCGGATTGCGGATTTTCAAATTTTCGCGGATGCAGGGGTCACTAATATTATATTACTTGTATGCACTAGTATATCTATACTAATAAAAATAATGAAGCTGAGTGGATTTTTTGCTGTTAGTGTCGAAATTAGCGAACCAAGTCCAATTCTGTTCCTGTCTTGAGGTTTGGTTGTAATGATTCGCCGATTAGAAGTCTCTCAACGGTCGAAATAGGCCTACCTTTGAACGGGAAGCTAGACCGCCGCAAGTATTAATTGTCGTTCAGCCTGTGACCATAGATACTCGACTTTCACAGATGAAGTGGGAACTTTGCCAGTTCTATGATCGGCAGTTTCAAGATGTTCGAAGTGGAGAGTTGTGTACGTGGATATCATGTTTATGGGGCACGGTGGACTCCTCTTATTGGAGAAGATCTTCAATGCGTGCGCTTTGCTTTGATAATCGCGGAAGGAATTATTCGCGGATGGCTCCCGAACCGCGAATACCGCGAAAGTTAACTCGCATACAGTATATACTGTACATACGTACATACATATGTACAGTACATGCGTACATACCTATGGTATGTGCTTCACAAACACACAACATACAATACCATGCACAAATACAGAATAACAGGCTCACACACACACACACACACACACACACACACACACACACACACACACATACACTAACACACGCACACACGCACGCACGCACACACACACACACACACACACACACACACACACACACACACACACACACACACACATACACTAACACACGCACACACGCACGCACACACACACACACACACACACACACACACACACACACACACACACACACACACACACACACATACACTAACACACGCACACACGCACGCACACACGCACACACACACGA
>CAUJGJ010000458.1:10000-15000 GCA_963170055.1 Halisarca cf. caerulea | reverse complement strand
AGACTTTAGAAAAGAAGGCACATTGGACCGACTTGCCTTAAGATACCCGGGGAGAACACTGATACAGTGCACCATTGTACTGTATGTATGCCTACGTATGAACAAATGGATGGTGTATGCATACTCACGAGAAGATACCACATACACAGCATGAGGAGCAATACACATACACATAATGTACGTACGTATGTACGTATGTGCACATAGGCACTCATGCATGCACGCATGCACGTACGTACGTATATGTACACATGCACACACACACGCACACATCACACACACACACACACACACACACACACACACACACACACACACACACACACACACACACATACACACACACACACACATACACACACACACACATACACACACACACATACGTACACACACACACACACACACACACACACACACACACACACACACACACACACACACACACACACACACACACACATACGTACACACACACACACACACACACACACACACACACACACACACACACACACACACACACACACACACACACAGACACACCGTATTCTCATCTTCATGGTGTCATCTCCATAAGCAAGATGCTGGAGATAAGAGGCAGAGTAGGCCACTAGAGAGCTGTCCTTCGAATAGAGGAGTCCCACCACTTCACGAAGATCAAGATCCTTCTTCGTCCCTCCTTCCGAGCGGGAGACACTGTCACTCCGTGTGTGCTGTGTTTCTAACAATTGAGGTAGTGCAAGAATGCATATAATGTATGTGCATACGTACGTACGTACATACTGTATACATAAGTATACTGAATAGAATAAAATCCCCATTAAGGGTCAGTTCAACAACTCCAATGAATAAATGGCTTAGCATCACAATCACAGATACTACACATGGTCAAAATTCTCTCTATAAATACATACACGTACATACGTACGTATGCACATACATACATATGTACGTATGTACACACGTACGTATGTACGTATGTATGTACTTTGGTGAATCTTCTGTAGAAGTAGTCATGACATTTATAGGGTTGGACATCACAACTCTCCCTATACATACACACACACATATGCATGCAGACACACATGCACACTTACACCACACACACACACACACACACACACACACACACACACACACACACACACACACACACACACACACACACACACCAGATCCATTGTCTTCATCTACTGTTCTCCCTGCACTTTGACTTCGTTGCCTTGCCGACATCTCCTCATCTCTCCTGTGTACGTGACCCGCATCAACTGGAGAAAACTGCCGCGGTGGAGTATGGACTGGAGCATGCTTTGCAAATCTGTTGTCCATCATTTGAGGGCTGTCATTTCGAGGAGGTGCATAGACGATACCGCGACTCCCACTTAGGTTTGGGTGTGCGTTCATTGGCTGCTGTGGTTGGTGGTCTGTGTGTGAGTTATGCAGCCTACCCTCTCGGGAATCGGGACGAGGATACGAAGGGGATGGATTTCGACCTTGGTAACCGACATGGTAACTGTTTGTCTGAAGGGGATGAGTGGGTAGGTCACGAGACGAATGAGACGGGTGACCATGGCGAAGATGAGAGGGACTGCTTCCCTGCAAATGGTCAAATTCATAAAAGCTGTCATTTTCCGAACGATTCCGCACGCTAGTGGATACTGGGGGGCGGGTATATGCGTTCCCATTGGCAACCACTCCAGGGTGAGGAGAGTAGCCACTATGGTGAGGGACACGATGTCCAGAGCCTGCATAACCTGAAGAATACACAAAAGACATATGCTTTCATTGCACATACATACGTACGTACACACACACACACACACACACACACACACACACACACACACACACACACACACACACACACACAACATACATGTACACACGCACACACACACACACACACACACACACACACACACACACACACACACACACACACACACACAACACACACACAAACGTACGCACACAAGCACATACACACACACACACACAAACACACACACAAACGTACGCACACAAGCACATACACACACACACACACACACACACACACACACACACACACACTCACACACACTCACACACACACACTCACACACACACACACACACACACACACACACACACACACACACACACACACCTCTGTTCTGTTGCATACTTCGACCGACTCCCATACTGTGCTCCCTATCATGTACTGACATCTCCTCTACAGTTGCTTCAGCAACAGGATCCAGTGCAAACTCCTCACCCTTGTACATACTACAGCACATACATATGTACATGTACTTACGTATGTAGATGAGTAAGCACATACACGTACGTACGTACCATGCACAATACACAATCATTTCACATGCCTATTCATCTTAGAACAACACTCTTCACTGCACACGTACGTATGTGCGTGCATATGTATGTACGCACACACACACACACACACACACACACACACACACACACACACACACACACACACACACACACACACCTGCTGTTTCTGTAGCCTCTCTTCTTCAAATCGTTCCTAAAACAATAGAGAAAACCAAAACATCGAATGCTGTCATGGTACACAGCATGGTTGCCATGACAACATGTAACCAACATCTCTAAAACAGACACAAAACCAATGAGGTGGAACAGCTGATCTGTTATTGTGGGACAATCTCTTGTATCACAGCAAATTTGTGGGAATAGAAGTTATTACAAGAACAACTAGGTACGTACATACATACGTACGTATGTTTATGCATACGTACAGATACATACATGCAAACATTTATACGTACGTACATATGTTCATACTGTACATACATACGTACATATGTACATACATATGTGCATACGTATGTATGTATGTACGTACATACAACAGATGAGCGTACTGTATTTATGCATGTAGGTATGTACATAGGTACGTAAGTGAAATCTTGACAATCTCCCAGAAATGGGACTAGCAGATTCGTTGCAGGTGACCAAGGCTGATAAATTGGAGGGGATAGAAATGTATGGCATTTGTGAACATGGTTCACCCTCAGTCAATTACATACGTACATTATGGGTGAGTGGCTTGGTGGATGAAAGGGAGAAAATTTATCAGGCATTCAATGTACATACGCACATACATAAATACACAAAACCTCTGTAATCCACCTCTATGATCCGACATTTTCTATAACACAACCATCTTATGAGGTACAGTCACCATATGAAAGTCTGCTAAGAGTAACTGCGTACGTACATAATCTGACAACCTCCTAATCCAACATTATAAAGTTTGTTCAAGCCCCACTGCGTGTCAGATAGATACGTAGGTTTCACTGTACATGCGTATGTACGTATGTACGTATGTATGTAGTACATAGTTAGGCTGGTATTTACATATACACATATGCAGGTTGACTAAATCAGGTGAAAAGTATGGACATGTGTATGAAACACACCTGAACTTCAGTATACATGCACACACGCACGCACGCACGCACACACACACGCACGCACGCACACACACACAAACATTACACACACGCACACACACGCACACACACACACACACACACACACACACACACACACACACACACACACACTTGCTGACTCACATCACACTGTCAACCATGAAGCTTCCACTCAACGCACTCTCCCTGTCAGAGTCACTGTCAGTCTCATCCAAGTGGCTCATGAGGGCAGACTGCCACTTCAGCATATCCCGTCCTTTAGACATTCTGAGACCTGTGGCGTCTACACAGTGGTAAATAAGAACTGAAATGAATAAACACATACATACATATGTATGAATGTACTATGTACGTATGTGCACAGCACCTGTATGAATGTGATGTGCGGATGTGTGCATACGTACGTACGTATACACGCACGTATATGCATACACACGTATACGTACATACATGTATGTGCACACATACACACGTACTGTAGGGGGCAAACTGGAAACAGAGAAGCGGAAGATTAAGGGCATATGATGCACAGACTGTTGGTGTGTGATGCGTGAATTTAACTACGTATGTATGTATGTGTACATACGTACGTACATGAGCATTCAGTACATACTCACACTGGAAACAGGAAAATATGAAGAGTACACGCAAGTATGTACGTACGTACGTACGTATATGCACATACATACAGTAGAACTTGGATAACCAGGTACTTACGTACGTACGTGCAGAGTTTCACTGTATGCGGATACAGTCAAACATCGTTAACACGAAACTCAGGGGACTGTGCTGAAATTTCATCTTAACAGTATTTCATGTAAACAGTACTGCATATTGTGCTTGGACCTGCACTTAGACCTGGCTGGCATTTCATGTTAAAAGATAGTTCATGCTAAACAGTTTCGTGTTAACGAGGTTCGACTGTAATGGTTTCTGAAATTCAAAAGTGAGGAAAAAGCCAAAAATGCTACGTACATAGGGGGAGGTGGAGGTGGAGGTGGAGGTGAAGGTGTTTTGGCTAACTTGTAAATAAGCACTTGCATACATATGCACATATGTACATAAACACACAGGTATGTACATACATGCATATATACATATGTACGTGGACAGCTTGTTCTTACTGCTACACATACGTACATATGCACATATGTATAATATTATTATACGTACGTATGTACATAGTTTAAAAAAACTCCCAAGAATGTTCCAAAAGTATTTAGCACAGAATCAGTTCCCTACAAAAATGACATCATCTGCAGAGTGGACCAAGCACATACGTTACTACAGTCAATAGTGTCACAAACAGAACTGATGAAGTTTGATTTTCCGGTATATCCACACTACTCATGTGTACAAATCACTGCTGAGTGATCACTGAAGAAGAACACAAGAGAGCGAGAGAGGTCGTTTTCCTTGCTTCACACTTGTTACTGCCACAGCTAACATACGTACGTACATGTTTTCCTTCCTCTCAAACCGACACCAAATATTAGCACACACAACACCTTCTCAATACACAATCACTTCTCT
>CAUJGJ010000458.1:0-5000 GCA_963170055.1 Halisarca cf. caerulea | reverse complement strand
CTTGTCTTAGTTCCTCTCTCTACCTCTCCGTCCTTGTAGGCTGCTGTTGTGGTTGCCGTGTTGAACATCTACATTCCCCTCACTCTGGGAGCACTGGTCAACGTGATAGCTGGGTTCCAAGAAGGCCGTCCTGTGGGGGAGTATTTCCAGGAACTCCTTCACCCAGGACTCACGCTAGCGTGCAACTACCTTGCCCAGGTGAGCTGAGGGGGATTCCCAGTTGTTGAGAATTCCCACCTGTAAACCAGGTCATCCCATACCAGTAGATCATACAGGAAAGTAGTGACTACCTTTTGATCTTCTGCAGAAGTTTACTCACAAGTATATGATACCATGGAAACTCCGAATGAAGGACACTTTGGGACAACTCTGTGTGTTCTTTGTATGGAGGTTGTCCTCTTTCTGAGGCTCAAGATGTATTGCAACAATAGGGAGGGTGCATTTTGGGACGTCGAGTCGTGTCCTTTGTAGAGATGTTTATTATGCAGTGTCCTTATTTGGGAGAGTCCACTATCAGAGGTCCCACTGTAATTCTTCACATTTTTGTTTTGTTATGTTAGTTTTCTATAGAATCTTGTTCCCAAATGAGCACTTTGCCCTGCAGTCCATGTTGCCCCTTTGAGGGCCTTGGTCCCGAGTGCACTGAGGGCCTTGGTCCCGAGTGCGCTGAGGGTCTTGGTTACGAGTGCACTGAGGGCCTTGCTTACGAGTGCACTGAGGTCCTTGGTTACGAGTGCACGGAGGGCCTTGGTTACGAGTACACTGTAATCCAACTACGTACTTCAAACCAGCTTAGGACCAGACAACATGTTTCAATCAGTTTAGAGTGTCTACGTATGTTTCAATCATCCATACATGTAAATCACAAGGTCATCTCTGCACAATGGTTTGAATAACACCCATCATTGATATGTGCTGATTTGAATAAGTGACAATAATGTGTAATTGTATATGATGTAGTTGTAGTGAAACTTGCTTAGTACGTACCTCAAACGGGACACAAAAATCAGTACTTATTAGCAGAGGTACTCTTATTATGCAGTGTTAGAAATAATGGTAAGCATTCAGACATTGCATGTCCGACCATTTTGGCATTTTGACCTATCCAAAAATGTTTGGGTCAGACATTTGGCTGAGCACTACCTCATGCTCATTTCACACACACACAGTGATGATACCAAGTCATTTGTACTGAGAATGTCTACTTATGCTTTCATTATTTGTTGATGCACATCTGCTGTGGCACATTTACTGTGGCACATCTACTGTGGCACATCTACTGTGGCACATGTGTACTTCTCCAAAAATATGTCTGAGCAAATCTGAAATTGTCTGACCCAAAATAATGATGCTGGGACATTTGTCCATCTGCCACTTTTCCTTATTTCTAACACTGAGCATATACCTCAAAAGGGGACACAAAATCAGTATTTATTAGCAGAGGTACTCTTTTCTTTCAGGGTTGGGTGCTTACTGTTTTTGGCTGTGTTTGAGATGTTTCACAGAAAATTTTTACTAGCATGTTTTGTGCTCATATCTGTGTAGGGATTGTTTACAAGTATTTACATAGCCCTTTTGTCTGTGGTCGGTGAGAGAGTTGCGCTGGATCTGAGAAACCGTCTCTTCACGACACTCGTTGAGCAAGACATCTCTTTCTACGACACTCACCGAACAGGAGAGCTTGTGAGCAGGTTGGTGACACAGTTCCATGTGTATGTATGTATGTGTGTGTGTGTGTGTGTGTATGTGTGTGTGTGTGTGTGTGTGTGTGTGTGTGTGTGTATGTGTGTGTGTGTGTGTGTGCATGCATACGTACATGTGTGTTAAGGTGTAATCTCTGTGTGTACGTGTGTATTTAATAAGTAGAAATGTACACATGTGCGTATGTACACTGCATTCAAGTGTATGTACAGTCAAACTCTGTTAGTAAGTGCTTGGGTTAGGAAGTACCTGGGTTGGTAAGTACTCCAAGTCCTGAATAGTAAGTACTCCTGGATAGTAAGTACTCTTTGCTCTGTCCCTACCTCATGCAACTACCATTGAAAGCACCTTGAATAGTAGGTACCTCTGATAGTGAGTGCCTGTTTTGCCTTCCCTTGAGGCCACTTACTATCTAGTCTGGCGTAGCCGACCCAATCTCACTCGGCCATTTTCGAGGACTGATACCTCACCTGGTGACGTCAGTCCCTGAAAAAGGCCAAGCGAGATTGGGTTATCTACGTACGCCAGACTACTTACTATCCAAGTTCTACTTTGTACAGCCCCTGTATTTGAGTGGCAGTGCAATTTTCGTCCTCTCTGATGTAGACTCACAGCTGATGTGCAGGATTTCAAAAGTTCGTTCAAGATGTGCATTAGTCAGGGGCTCCGCAGTGTCACACAGACAGTGGGCGGAGTCATCTCGTTGTACATCATATCGCCACAGATGACATCAGTCATTGCTGTGGGACTTCCCCTAATGATTGGAGTTGGGACTCTGATTGGTTCAGGATTGAGAAAGCTGTCCCGAAATGCTCAAGAACAGGTGTGTACAGACTAAACTGATTGAAACATCATGGTCAAATGTTTGCATTTGAAAGTCATCATCAGGAGACTGGGAACTTTCGTATACAGTGAGACCTCACATATCCACTCCTCGTATATCCAGTTCCCTCACCTTCAACAGTAGCTTTTGGGAGTAATATACAACATTATTGTCCTCCAATATTGATGCTTCAGTTTTGATCTCTCAGTTATGACATAACGGAGGAGCAGGTTAAAATATTTCAGCACTGTGTACCCGGGCTAATTTGAAACCTTAGCCATGTATTACTAGACTTCTGCTGTTAGTCTTCCCTATTTAACCCGACCATTCTTGTCCTGAAAATGAAGGTAACTGCGCTTGCTCTAGGATAATACTGATAATCGATATTTTGAGTAGTAGATATATTTCTTGTTTAAAATTTGTATTTATTGTATTACCGCTTATGGATTGATATTGATATTAATTATATTGAAATATTGTCCAGGCTAGTTTACACTCATCTTATGCATAAACTGCAGGTATTTTGACAAAAGCGCGTTCCTCTATCCATTCTGTACTTCCTCCACAGGTTGCTATGGCAACAGCAGTTGCCGATGAAGCACTCGGTAATATTCGTACTGTGAGGGCTTTTGCAATGGAAGACAAGGAGATGAGGTAGGTACGTTTGTTTAGAGTTGTCTGGCTTGCTAGACCATCCCCCAAGCACACTTACCCACCGCGAGGGTGCTCATGTAGGAACGGTCTAGCAGGCCATACTAACACATTGAGTGCTTGAGGGTCTGCTGTGTGTGTAGAAATTACTGGAATCAGAATCATCAACATGTATGTTTACACATCGACAAAACATCTGTTAATTATAGATGCTGTTAGGGCTAATTTTTGCAGGGTGTATATTTCGCAAATGGAGGAACTTTTCGCAATTTTAGTTTTGCAAATGGACCAGTCCCTACTATTATATCAGACAAATAGACTATGTATCTAACCAAATATTTGTGATTGAATGTTCGCGAATGCAAGTTCATTCGCGAAATTCGTGAAAATACAATCTCATGAAAATTAGCCCCTATACGGTATTTATCTGCACACACACACACACACACACACACACACACACACACACACACACACACACACACACACACACACACACACACACACACACACACACACACACACACACACACACACACACACACACACACACACACACACACACACACACACAACTACAGCTTATATGCTCAAGAGCTGGAGAAATCCTGCTGGTTGAATGAATGTTTGGGATATGGAATAGCTGCATTTCAAGGTCTATCTAATATAGCAATCAATGGTTAGTTATATTTTAGTAGGCAGCGTTATGTGGGCAACTTACAGATCTTTGTTTTGTCTTGTTCTGGCCCGCACACACACATGCACATGCACATGCGCGCGCGCACACGCACACACACGCACACACACACACACACACACACACACACACACACACACACACACACACACACACACACACAGGTGTTGTATTAGCTGTGGTGTCACAGGGAGGACTTCTACTGGCAACCAATCAGATCTCTCCTGGTAACCTCATGTCCTTCCTAGCTGCCACTCAGACTATACAAAGGTTTGAACTATTGCTAACCTGTTTCGAAACTGCAGCATCTGTGCACTACGTACGTACATACTTACAAGTTTCATGTAGAAATTGTATAATACATATATGTATCTACTGTATAATATTATATGTATATAGAAGTTGTATAATACAGATGTATGTACATATCTACTGTATATATGTATTATGTAGAAACTGTATTATATTACATATTAAGTGCATTGTGTATTAATTTTTGCTTTTCAAGCAACAGGCTGTTTCATATGCCCATGTGCATGAGTATGTTGGCACCTCTATCTCAGGGGGAGGGGTCTTTGCAGCTCATGACACTTCATGTACAAACCATACATATTGCGGGTGTTTTTCAAGTGGTAGAAAATTTGTGGTTTTTGTGCTTGGGAAAGGAACCACTAAACATTTACTCACGTGGATTAGTGTTACTGCAAATTTTAATATCCTTCTGCCATAAACCTCAATTTTTTTACCATGAATACTCCAAATTTTTAACATCCACAAAAGTTTTATCCCTTATTGAAAATGCCCTCTGTGTGGTTAGTACTGCTGAAATCCTTTGGTACTTGAGTTGTGTTGTCTATTTATACAGATCCCTAGGGAATATTTCTGTACTATTTGGGCAGACAGTGAAAGGGATGAGTGCTGGTGCTCGTGTGTTTGAGTACATTGACCTCCGCCCACTCATTCCTCTCAAAGGAGGCGTGGTGGTGCCTCACGATAAGCTAAGGGGAAAAGTGGAATTCAACAATGTCACATTCGAGTACCCCTGCAGACCAGGACAGGTGAGTCTGTAACATACACACTACAACGAAACCTCTGTAATCTGATATCTCTATAGTCCGACATTCTCTC
>CAUJGJ010000457.1:10000-12000 GCA_963170055.1 Halisarca cf. caerulea | reverse complement strand
GTTGTTGAGAATGGGAGGAAGAGGGGTTGTTGAGAGTGGGGGAGAAGAGTTGTTGAGAGTGGGAGGGAGAGGGGTTGTTGAGAATGGGATGGAGAGGGGTAGTTGAGAGTGGGAGGGAGAGGGGTTGTTGAGAATGGGAGGGAGAGGGGTTGTTGAGAATGGGAGGGGTTGTTGAGAATAGGGAGGGAGAGGGGTTGTTGAGAATGGGAGGGAGAGGGGTTGTTGAGAGTGGGAGAGGTTGTTGAGAATGGGAGGGGTTGTCGAGAGTGGGGGGAGGTGCATGTGTAATTTTTTGTTCATTTTTCTTTATTCAGTGGATGAGATTGAGTTGGGATCATTACATTCCTTGTTACTCTGCAGACATGGTTGAGGGGTTGTGTTGACCTGTATATTCACTGGCAACATTTCTCCCCATTACTAAGCATGAGGCGTAGATACTTGCGTGTGTCTTGAGTATTGATTCCTCCTGTTCAGCCAACTAGGCCTGTTGTACACCTTCATGTGTGCTAAGCTCAGTCACTGGTAGGCCTGATTCCCACTAGTTTGCTAACAGTTTGCAATGCTTGATTTGCTCCAATAGTTTCACTAAACTTTGGCCTGCTATTCATTTTGGCACAACAAACAATCCACACTAAATGGCAGTGCAGTACACCGCTGTATGGTCATGTACATATTTGCTCACAAAACAGTGCTACAGTAAGTGATTTGGCACATCTGTACTATCTGTTCATCACTGTATGCCTGCTGTATACCCTGCTGTATGCCTGCTGTACGTATGTGTGTGAAGGTGATGTGGAGGCCTTTCAATGTGGCTTGTGTCTCAAAGTGTTTTGTCTCCAAAAATCAATTAGTGTGAGATTATCCCATCAATTACACTACACATTCCCATACTCTAAGCAACAGGTGCAAAGTCTGTGTACCTGTGTGTGTGTGTGTGTGTGTGTGTGTGTGTGTGTGTTAGTGCATGCGTGGGTGGGTGGGTGGGTGGGTGTATGCGTACGTACGTGTGTGTGTGTGTGTGTGTGTGTGTGTGTGTGTGTGTGTGTGTGTGTGTGTGTGTGTGTGCGGGTGGGTAGGTGGGTGCGTACGTACATGCGTGCGTGTGTGTGTGTGTGTACTGTACGTGTGCATGCATACGTGTATGTACCTACTGGTCTGTGTAACGTACCTACTGGTCTGTGTACCTACTGGTCTGTGTACCTACTGGTCTGTGTACCTACTGGTCTGTGTACCTACTGGTCTGTGTACCTACTGGTCTGTGTGCCTACTGGTCTGTGTACCTACTGGTCTGTGTACCTACTGGTCTGTGTACCTACTGGTCTGTGTACCTACTGGTCTGTGTACCTACTGGTCTGTGTACCTACTGGTCTGTGTAACCTACTGGTCTGTGTACCTACTGGTCTGTTATGAACCTACTGGTCTGTGTCGGTACTGGTCTGTGTACCTACTGGTCTGTGTACCTACTGGTCCGTGTAGCTACTGGTCTGTGTAGCTACTGGTCTGTGTAGCTACTGGTCTGTGTACCTACTGGTCTGTGTCCCTACTGGTCTGTGTCGGTACTGGTCTGTGTACCTACTGGTCTGTGTACCTACTGGTCTGTGTACCTACTGGTCTGTGTACCTACTGGTCTGTGTACCTACTGGTCTGTGTGCCTACTGGTCTGTGTAGCTACTGGTCTGTGTAGCTATTGGTCTGTGTAGCTACTGGTCTGTGTACCTACTGGTTTGTGTAGCTGTCATGCCAAATCTTGTCCCCCTAAAACTGTTATGGCTTGGGGGTTGGCAATATGTTACCAGGACAGTTTTATACCACATCACTGTTCACTGAGTGCAGTCCACTACCTGCTCACCTGAGTCACTGAGTGCAGTCCACTGCCTGCTCACCTGAGTCACTGAGTGCAGTCCACTGCCTGCTCACCTGAGTCACTGAGTGCAGTCCACTGCCTGCTCACCTGAGTCACTGAGTGTAGTTGTCAACACATGTGTACGGATCACATGTGG
>CAUJGJ010000457.1:0-5000 GCA_963170055.1 Halisarca cf. caerulea | reverse complement strand
ATAAGAGCTTTCATGTTTATTATGAGTACCTGCTTTTTGGTATGGCAGTCCTGACTGAAATGTCAACTGACCTTGGGCCTTTCACTTTGCATAGAGCAGTCCAGGAGGACACATTTGGTTTGTATGCAAATGAATGCATTCTTAGAATGCGTAAGTGACCTTGTGTTATGGTTGAGCAGTCACATTTGAGGGAAGTAGGTACGTACATATTGCCCGAGAAGAGCATTTTCAGTTTCAGAGTATCTTGTTGTTACCATTGGAAAGTCTGTTTTGTGTATGTGTTGTACTGTGTGTAGATTGTTTTCCTGCGTATGTGGCAGAGTAATTTGTAGTCTGTGTGGTTTTGTTTGTGCATGTACGTATGTACGGTACAAATCATAAAAAACTAAATGTTCTATCATGACTATCGTCCGTTTCCATTCCATTTTCCCCTTAAACGGATGTGAATGGACGTCCATGCAGGGGTGTAAACTAACTTTTTCCTTCACTAGCCACCTGGGCTAGTGACACCTAAAAGATACCAGCCCAAGTATTCATTTACTAGCCCAGTTGATATAGTCATTATTATACTACTTTAGTACTCGATAGCAACTAATGTATTCATGTCCACTAGGGTCTATTGCATGGTGTGATGTCTGTAAAAGGGATCTAAGATAACCATCGGGTTTATTCAGAAAAATAAGTCGTACAAGATTTCAGGACTGATCTAGACTTCAATGTCAGGCTCATTTGGGATGTTTGCTAAGACCATGTTCTTTGAGTCTTCAATATCATGCAGTATCACCCCAATACTCACAAAACACCAACTCTATCTAGATATTCTTTTATTTTGCACCCTTTTCCTATTTTCCTACAATTTTTATACATTGCCTACAAATCAATGTAGGCAAGGCACAAAAAGGAGAGGGGCAATAGGTATAGTGAGGTAGCAGGTGGGGCCTTAAACAGTTTTCTTGAGCCTCCTTTGTCCCACTCAAGTAGGTTCCGAATACAGTACATACATAGATTAGTCTGTTGCAATTGTGCATGTGTGTTACAGAAATTCAAGTGAGGGGGGAGGTTGGGGCAATTGGGTCCCAGGGGGGGTGGGGGGGGGGGGGGGGGGGGTGGGGTGGGGCTAAATACCCTCTTAACCCTCCCCCTTGCCCCCCCCCCCCCCATAAAAAGCCACAGTTGTCTTCTTTCTAAAAATAACTGTGAGATTAAATGTTTTCCTGCAAGCCTTAGCCCCAGACTGAACACCACAGACCTATGACGTCACGAGTGCAGAAGCCTGCTAAGTGCCCAGGGCTTCTCTAAAGCCAAAAATAGAAATTTTCGGGACGCATTCAAAAACTACTTCGATAAAATTGATTGCAGCCCTACGTTTGAAGGGTACTAATCCTAAGCTTCCTTCGTTGCAACTTAACTAGCTGTACTTGAATTCTTTTCAAAGCTATAGCTGGAGAACTTAGATCAGCCATGTTGGAAGGGTAGTCTTACTGGCCACTCGGGCGCCCATCTTTATTAGTTTTACTAGCCCGTGGTAAAATCTACTTGCCTCGGGCTGGCAGGCGAGTGTTAATTTTCACCCCTGGTGTGTGTTTCATTATGCCAGAATGATATTAACCCTTCTTTCATCTTTATTCTTTAGATATTATTGAAGTGTTTATGGATAGTTACTCTACAATGACAGAAGGTGGAGAACCGGAGTACTTGTCCTTCAAAGAGAAACTAGCTCTTCTTCAGAAATCTCCCTCAAATTGTGGATCTGCTACTGGTGGGCCGTCTTCTGGCAAACCTTCTTCAAATGGATCTTCTTTAGATCCCGCCACTACCAGTGGATCCTCCACTGGAGGCTTACCTATGTCGTATGTGAAGATAGAGCGTGCCTCATACCAACCACCTGGTGAACCTCAGCAGCAGTCATCCACATCACCTCACTCTACGGAAACTATATCCAAACACTTAAATGACTCATTTCCAGGAGATGTAAGCACCCACCCCTCCCGACAACCCCCAGTAAGTCCTCCTCGTTCCTCCCGACAGCCCCCAGCAACTCCTCCTCGTTCCTCCCAACAGCCTCCAGGAAGTCCTCCTCGTTCCTCCCGACAGCCTCCAGCAAGTCCTCCTCATTTCTTTCATCCACCCCTAGAAACCCCACCCAATATCTCTCGCCAGCCCCCATCAGCTCCGCCCTCCCTACCTCCAAAAGGCATTGACCCCACTGAAAAGGAAGAATTCCCTCCAGAACTTCCACCTCGGCCAGTCGTTATCCCCCCACCCCCTCCAGTCAACAAGCATCCTCCTCCTTACAAGGCCACATCCAAATCCCTTACTCTTGAGGAGTTTGCAAAGAAGTACAAACTTCCTCAAATGGTGCGTGTGACTGCTGGTGTCTACGACGCTGTGGATGATAGGAGGACCATGCCCAATGGTTGGTCTGTGTACTTAATACATGTGTGTGTTTGTGTGTGTGTGTGTGTGTGTATGTTGTGTGTGTGTGTGTGTGTGTGTGTGTGTGTGTGTGTGTGTGTGTGTGTGTGTTGTGTGTGTGTGTGTGTGTGTGTGTGTGTGTGTGTGTGTGTGTGTGTATGTGTGTGTTTGAGATGTTCAATTATGCGCGTACGTATGTAGTGTATGCATGTACTATGTGTCTCTAGTGTGTGTTCATATGTGTACGTACGTACGTATGCATGTTGTGTGTGTGTGTGTGTGTGTGTGTGTGTGTGTGTGTGTGTGTGTGCATGGGGGCATGATTGCGTATTTATAGGGAAGTCACTAAAGTACAGTAGAGTGCGGCGGCACAGTCCCACACTTAGAATCTAAGTCATTCCTGACATAATGCATTTGACTGCAATCCTAGACACACTGCAGTGAGCTGAAGGTGCCTGTGATAGGTGACAGAAAATGTGATTGGGTGCAAAGTAGTAATTGCTTACACTTACTTTGAGGTCTAGCAAGCTCAGCAAATGCGGCTGCAATGCACTTCTGCTGTAGATCTATGCTTCCACTGGTTTTGGTGAACAAGATCTTTGCTACTGCAGGAGTAAGATCGGAATGATTCTAGTGCAGCAATAGAATGTGAATGTTTGTAAGGGAATAGTACATTAGAACACTCGATTCATTGCGTACTTTCAGGGGACTTCCCTGATGTAATGTGTGTAAGTATTTCTACAGTGTTTGTGCTGTGTGTGTGTGTCTGTATGGCCTGCTCAGCGTATGTCCTATGCACGTACTCAGCAGGACCAGCACATGTGACATGACATGGTGCACTGCCCAGCAGAATATTGATGTCTAATTGTACTACTTCTGTCTTGATCCTATATACGTATGCCTAGTGTGTGTGTGTGTGTGTGTGTGTGTGTGTGTGTGTGTGTGTGTGTGTGTGTGTGTGTGTGTGACACTGTGTGTGTGTGTGTGTGTGTGTGTGTGTGTGTGTGTGTGTGTGTGTGTGTGTATGTGTATGTGTGTATGGGTGTATTTGTGGAAGTGAGCATGGTATACTGCTGTCATTACACAGCAGAATCTGTATTGTGCGTTATGTATGATCAACCCTGTCTGGCTCTGGTAGACCAAGAGCTCATCTGCTACTTCATGAAGAAGACCAAGGTTGTCAAGGCTGCGGTAGACGATGGCTACCGTGTGCACACAATTCCTGTGAACTCTGCCATAAAGTTCATTCCTCTTTACAAGGGAGACAGTCAGTACTCGAAGGCCTCCTGGGAGGGGGAGTTTGACAATGTGGCAGACTTTTGGACCATGAGCAAATTGCCTAAGGTGTGTGTGTGTGTGTGTGTGTGTGTGTGTGTGTGTGTGTGTGTGTGTGTGTGTGTGTGTTGTGTATTTATACATGTGTCTGACATGAAAAGGGGTGTTGCTGGCATACATACGTACATGTGTAGTTAATGTCTTTGTACAGCTCACTTCTACAGGTGGGGAAGAACTGAATGTACATAGTTTTTGTTTTCTTTCAACATTGTTTATTCCATTATTCTCAGTGCATATCAAATCCTGTCCTAAGTGGAAAGCATTGGTTGGTTTCTCTCCAATATATTCCATGCACATTTGCCTGGTGTTTCCTCACAAAATCTTCCACCTCATTCCGCTGTCCGTCGCTCAACCTCATCGGATCCCCCCCCAATGGTGGATGGTGGCAGAGACACTTACGACCCAATGCCATGCTTCCTCTAAAAGTTGAAGAATCTCATGTTCAACAGTGCAGCCTGATTTTCTTCCAAAATTTAATACTTCTGAATATTCAAATTTTGCTCAACTTTAATATTAGGGGTAGACCCTCTAATTTAAGCAATCAATTTTCTGTCTTCTTAATTATGACAAACTCCTAATGTCAGGTTTCCAAACTTCTTTGTACTTTGGTACTCTCTAACAGCAAGAGATGGCAGTAAGGAAAAAGTGCCAAAATAGCAGTAAGAACAGCTCTATTTTTCATGAAGAGTTCCTGATTTTCACAAAGTGTCTATCAACAAGAAGACTTAACCTCTTGAAACAAGTAATCCAGGTAAAATAAACCGTGTGGTTGCCGCCCCTCGTCCCAAATTACTAGTAAATATGTTATAACGGTTTATCCCTGCAACAATGGTATCAGGTTTACGAAGGTATGTTATCCTTCATCTTTATATTTTTCACCGGACTATCTGCAGAGTTCATCTTCAGGACTAAACTGTGGCTGAAACTTTGCCAAAATGCAACAATTTTTTTTAAAAATTGCGACAAAGGCGAAAAATACAAAACTGAAAGATAAACTCCTACGTTAACCTGATACCATTGTTGCAGTGATTGTTGCTTGCTAAAGTCTTCTTTTCTTTTCAGCAGCCGTTTTTATTTGTCTACTTCCTGTTATATATAATATGTTATAGTTATATCCCGGTACGAGCATGATATCCAGGTTATCGCCCAAGACCGAGGCGGAGCCGAGGTTGCGGGCGATGACCTGGATATCATGTGAGTGAAGCAGGATATAACTAACTTCTATCCCATGCAAATTGATTTTCAATCAG
>CAUJGJ010000456.1:25000-28000 GCA_963170055.1 Halisarca cf. caerulea | reverse complement strand
CTGAAACTCATGCACTTATTCAACACTGTGAATCACCATCACTATTCTGTGTATACAATTTAGCCTGATTTATCCAACACCTGGTTTATCCGAAACATACATTTTATCTGAGGAACAAACATGGTTGGATGAATAAGGGCCGGTATATATTCACAGCTGACAATGTGCCTCGTCGACCATCATGGCTGAGACAGTTTACATGAACACAGTAAGTCTACTTCATGCATGCTCTGAACATAATTGATGTATAGTCTGACATAGCCAGACCCTACTCGCTGCGTGTCCCCCAAAATATGGCCGAGTGAGTTTGGGTCTGAGCTATGCCAGACTACAAATGATGTATGTTTTTGTGTTGTCTGCTCAAATGCCTCATTCAGTATAATCCAAGATAATTACCTAGAATTGATGCAATGGGATTAATCAGCATTAATTGATATCAATTAACAACTGGCACGAATATACATTAACGGAGAATTAATGGAAGACCACACACAACAACAAAATTGTCAATTATATTATATTATAAAGTAAAGTTCTTGACACTGGTGCAAAAATTAAAATAACAAACAATGGTGACAAAAATAAACATCAACATAAACAACAGATCAGTATCCCCCAGTGAGGTAGTTGGAGTCAGCAGGTTGCCTGAGGTTGTCAAAGCGGTCTCGGAGGTGGGCAAAGTACCGATCTGTCGATGACGTGTTAAACATCTTTCTCTGCTCTTGTCTCTCTCTCACTGCTACCATCTAAAATAGGGGGTTATGCCATACTGAACACACACACACACACACACACACACACACACACACACACACACACACACACACACACGCACACACACACACACTTTGCTATGAAATGCTCTCTTGTGCTGAAGCAGGGTGTCAGGGTACTCTCCATTGTTGTTTTGTATAGACAAGTCAGCTTCTCTATCCTGAGGCAATATGCAGAACAGTACTGTGTATAATATATATATATATATATATATATATATAAGCTTGTGACTGTCACATGACCAACATGTGATCATGTTACTAACATGTACATGGGGCATGTGACTATCATGCTGCTGGAATGGGATGATCATTTGAGTAAAATGTGACTGATATGTGACAATCACATGATGAGAAAGTACTCCCTACCATGAGAACTTTGAGTGCTGTTCTGTGGTATTTGCTTGCAGCTAGGTGGGCGGGGGTATTCCCAAAGTGGTCCATCATGTTCATACACAACACATCAAACTTCAGAATCAGGTCAAGATTTCGATATCTGACATGAAAATACATTGAAATACAAATCACATTACAATCCTGTAACACAACCGTCACCTTGCGTACCTCACATCATTGCTAGTATGGATACCAAGTGCAATCATTATTGCGAAAAAAATTCTTACAATTTGATAATTATATTTTGTGCTAATATTATGTGCGATATCATAGTATAATTTTATACATTAGACAGGGACATTAAAAATCAAATCACCACAAATCCATTTTGACATTGTGAGCTGCGAAACACTTCATCCAATGAAATACTCTGGCCAATGGAATACTCAGGCTAGAGCATTCGCCATCACATGTAATGGTTGTTACCATGGCAACAAGCAGGCTGCACATACACAAACAAGCACACAAACACACAAAAGCAAACAAACAAAAGCAAACAAAAGCAAACAAACAAAAGCAAACAAACAAAAGCAAACAAACAAACGCAAACAAACAAAAGCAAACAAACAAAAGCAAAGACAAACCTGTTACTAGCAGCTGCATAGTGAGCTGCTGTCCTTCCTGTCTTGGGACAAGCCAGTCTGAAATACCCTCTGTCCTCGATCTTCTTCTGGGCAACGGGAGGTATTGTGACTTTCGGCAGTACCACAGGACCTGAGGGGAAGGGGCAGATAGGGCTTTCCCCAAGTCTGGTATATTGCATGCACATTCAAAATAAATTGCAGATATCCACAAACACACTTACACACACTTGCACACACACACACACACACACACACACACACACACACACACACACACACACACACACACATACGCTACTCACTATAGCTGTCACTTGACAAGATACTGGAATCCAAAGAGCTTGATCTGTCAAGCGTCTTAACTGGAGAGAGAGATGGTGGGAAGCTGCTCTGTCGTTTGGTGGTCCTCTGCTCCTCCGGTAAGGAGAGAGGTGGCTGACTCTTCCGTGGAGTGGACTCGCGGACAAAGCTGTGGCCTGTAGTAGGAACACAGATGCTGTGGACAAAGGTGTGGCCTGTAGTAGGAACACAGATGCTGTGGACAAAGGTGTGGGCTGTAGTAGGAACACAGATGCTGTGGACAAAGGTGTGGCCTGTAGTAGGAACACAGATGCTGTGGACAAAGGTGTGGGCTGTAGTAGGAACACAGATGCTGTGGACAAAGGTGTGGCCTGTAGTAGGAACACAGATGCTGTGGACAAAGGTGTGGGCTGTAGTAGGAACACAGATGCTGTGGACAAAGGTGTGGGCTGTAGTAGGAACACAGATGCTGTGGACAAAGGTGTGGGCTGTAGTAGGAACACAGATGCTGTGGACAAAGGTGCGGTCTGTAGTAGGAACACAGATGCTGTGGACATGGGGCAGGGATGCATGGGAACAATGGCAAGCAATGATTATGTCAACCACGACAGCTTCCCCACCCACAGCCCACCCACTGACTATATCTATCCACTGCCAACCTGCTCATTACCCACCCACTCACTGTCATCAGATGTGAGAGGATCCTCCTCGACAAACTCTTCCACTTCACGGTCGAATATGAGCAGTTCCTGGGGACACTTGACTAGAGACTGTACCAGAAACTCAAACACCTCATACCTTGCGTTGCCAGCAGCCAACATCAGCATTGTCTCGCCCTCTCTGGTCAGGAGGTTGTGATCAAAGGGATCCTGGAAATTATAAGAAGAAAGCAAATTGTCCGGCAATGAAATGAAATATACAAGAAAAAGATAATGTTGGAAGAACAA
>CAUJGJ010000456.1:15000-17500 GCA_963170055.1 Halisarca cf. caerulea | reverse complement strand
ACATGCATAACACCCTCACAAACATGCCCCCCCCCTCCCACATACACACATCTCTATGAAACCAGCAGAAGCAAAACACACAAAGGACATGAATGAGAAATGCAGAAACAATTGGTGAATGCAGAACAACTTGGGTCCCTTTTCACGTACAACAACTGGTCCACACCGGCTCGTATGCTATAGCTAAGAGGCAATGATAACCGTGGTTGGAGCGTCTATGCTGTCAAGTAGCAGGCCCTGTACCGTGGTACGCATGACGAATGTCAATAGAGAAATAGAAAGCTTACCTTGACTGTCCTTAATTTGCCAAAGATTATTTCTCTCCTTCTTCCTAACGTAGCTGACTACCTCAAACGAACCAGTAGCGCAGGCAAGATGCAGCAAAGAGAACTGGAGGCCTGCTTCGTACGAGAACGTTTGTGTCGGAGAGAGGACGGAAGCCTGGATCAGTTTTACTACCTCGTCTCCGCTACCAGCTGCCAGAAGAAGCTCACAAAGATGGGCCAAGAGAAGTGAATCTTCTTTTTCTACTTCTAGAATAGCTTTACAAACGTCCACGAGGTATTCTGAGTTCGGCCAAAGACTTCGGAAGGAAATTACCTCATTTCGGCTCCTGAAGGCGTTCAAACTAGCTCCCCAACAAGACGTACGGAGCTGAGTAGACGCTTCCTGTATCCTTTTCGCCTCTATCCCTTTGGAGAACAGCGACATGCTCACTTCAGTCTCCGCCAGCCAGGAGAGTACACAGCAAGACCCATTCCACAGTAACTGTTGATGATCGGCAGCGCTGAGGGGATTGCGCAATGAGCATACCGTATATTTCCGTATAATTTCAGTAAGTCACATGCACACAAAATGTAATTGACCCTCTTTTTAACGGACACTTTGGGACCTGAAACACAACTCATAGGTTACTTTACCTGTATAACAACCTAGACCCATAAGGGCAGTCCTTCGTAGAGAGGTTTCTACTCTTCCAGCAAGTGTTTTATGGAGTATAGTAGAATCCACATGTAGAGAAGACAAAAAAAGGAAATGGCGGGAATTTTGGCCCATGTCACTGCTCTAGATCTAAAAGTCACTTCCAGTACATTTCGGAGCTCCATAATAATATGAGGTTCTACTGTACATCAAAATCGAATTTTGGTAATGCTACAAAATGCACACATTGGCATGTGTGCCATGAGGAAAAGTAACAATGAAAAATAAAAGGAATACAAAAAGGAGTAGTGGTGTCCTGAGTGGAGTTATGGTATGCTGAGTGGAGCTATGGTGCACTGAGTGGAGTTATGGTATACTGAGTGGAGTTATGGTATACTGAGTGGAGTTATGGTATACTGAGTGGAGTTATGGTACGCTGAGTGGAGTTATGGTATACTGAGTGGAGTTATGGTATACTGAGTGGAGTTATGGTATACTGAGTGGAGTTATGGTACGCTGAGTGGAGTTATGGTATACTGAGTGGAGTTATCGTATACTGAGTGGAGTTATGGTATACTGAGTGGAGTTATGGTACGCTGAGTGGAGTTATGGTATACTGAGTGGAGTTATGGCATGCTGAGTGGAGTTATGGTACGCTGAGGGGGTTGATTCTGAAGGCAGGTACTTGAGGCATGGACATAGTGGCACTTGCTGAGCATTGCCACCTCCGTTTTTCTTCCATCTGTGGGGTGTGTGTGTGTGTGTGGATATGATGTGTGTACACATGAATGACCACACACACATGTGCGTGTGAGCACACACACACACACACACACATACACACACACACACACACACACACACACACACACACAAACACATGTACGTTCACACATACACACACATATACACACATGTACTCACACTCACACACACACACACACACACACACACACACACACACACACACACACACACTCATACACACACACACACACACACACACACACACACACACACACACACACACACAACACATACACTTCGACGAAGTGACCCATTCCCGGTCATCACTTGATCACAGTATTGCTGTTTTCTGTTGACGATGTTCATAGGGGCATCATGGTCCTGTGAGGGTATATTAACCACGGGATTAAGAGTCTTTACCTTAACAAAGCTGTACGAATGTACTCATATACAATACAGTGGACCCCTCTATTTCGGACACCTTTGGATCAGAAAGGATGTCCTGATTACTGAGATGTCCTCAATTCCGAGGTTGAAGATGTACTATAGCTTACTATATATAGTGGATTATGTGGTTCCAGTGGCATGTGTCCACATAAGAAGGGTATCCGTAATTCAGGGATCTGGATTAGATGGGTCCACTGTACACTGAAAATAGGACCTTATCCTGGTGCTGTTGCAGACTGGTGGCAGCATCACACAGTGGCCTTATGCAATGCTCCACTGCAGATACCGTACATGCATGTTGCAGTAAGCAAGCGACTCACCATCAGTATTTTGATTATTTTCTTATTGTGCAACATGGCTGCCAAGTGTGTGGGCGAGTTACCCT
>CAUJGJ010000455.1:372400-407400 GCA_963170055.1 Halisarca cf. caerulea | reverse complement strand
TACATGGAAACTCAACATGGAGCCAATCATTGAGGATCATCTGAAGTACATCTTAGTAACAAACTCAACAATGTCTGTGCTGATGATAAGAGAAGTGACACATGATGATGAGGGAACATACACCTGTTCAGTGTCCAATAGATTTGGACAAAGGTCTATTACAGGACATGTTGTAGTTCAAGGTCAGAATTCCAGATGCAGTTTTGAAGAGCCTAAGTCCAGTATAGCTAGACTATAAAAGAACATGCATGCATGCATCTGTTCTCTGAGGCTATTAGGGTACTGCAACATCAATTGTAACAGTTACCAACACATGTGGGGTGTGGCTGATAAGAGCTGCATGCGCTTAGTATTATTATTACTTTAATTACAAATATTACTATTAGCATTTTAATAGACATTATGTAGCTGTGAGCCAAGCAAAACTCATTTTCACAGCCATTGTGCAGCACAGTTATAAAAATTAATTTATTACTGTATCGTTTCAATTCAGGTTTTCATATTATACTGTTACAGTGCTTAATTCATGTCAGCTAATCTGAGATGACTTTTATGCATGTGTGTCTCATTCATTCTGTAGGTCCTCCTATCTTTAAACTAGTGCCCCCTGCTACTCGTGATGTGGTATCTGGTGAAATGATGAGAATGACATGTTCTGCCAGTGGTGAACCTGCTCCACAGATCATGTGGTATCACAGAGGAGTGCCCCTGACCGAGGAGATGTCCAATGGTACAGTGATTGTTGACTCTAGGATCACAACCAAGACCACTACCAGTAAATTGATGATCCTAAATGCCACTAAGGTATATGTGGGAATTTATGCCTGTAAAGCTACTAATTTTCTTGGAATCAGCACAAGAGAATTCTTGGTTAGCCTAGTAGGTATGTTTCCTTTTAACATTCATTGACAATATTCCCCTTGAATTTGCCCACATGGAATATTCTCATGCAGTGATATCAGTAAATTATGTATACATGATCCAGTGGGTTTATTTGCACATCTATTATGATCAAAATTTCCAATTCCTTCAACAGAGCGGCCCATTATCTCTTCTATAGCAGTGGTTCAGGCAAAAAATGTTTCTGTCAATGATAAGAAGTCAATGACATCAGTGTCACATGGAGATTCGCTAGTGCTGGAGGAATTTTCTCCAGTAGATATGATGTGCTCTGCCAGTGGCCATTCATCTCTTGTCATGATGTGGTTCAAGAATGGTATACTGCTTACAAACAGTTATTTGCGCACCATAGAATCCACTTCAGAGCACACGAGTGAAGGTTCTGATACTGTCAGTACAGCTACTTTGACCATCAACAGAATTAAGCTGTCAGATTCAGGGTTGTACAGTTGTCAAGCAGTCAGTGGTAATGTTTCACCTATTCTGGGAGTGAATGTATGGAGCATTCATATAAATGTTTCTTGTGAGTGTATTCTGCTGTGCATAAGCCATCATTAGTCATGCATGCTCAGTGAATTAAATAAATGTACCATACATTCACTGCATGTACATTCAATTTGACTTGTGCAACTTTGATTTTACTTTCTTCTATTGAGTAAGTTTTAGGTATCCATTGTAGTTCAATTAATCTAATGTACATATGTGTATGAATTGGCATTCTCTATCTACAAATTGTAAACTCATTCCTCAAAATTAGGCCTAGTAAAATACAAACAATTGTCACAGTAATTATTTTATTTGCTAGGGTAAGTTTTCAGAATTTATCGATAATTCTTTTTACATTGCTTGACTCATGAGTTAAGGCTGGCTTAACAAATGCATGCAGATCCTCTGAACTGGTAACTGGTTAGACAAAGACCTAAAGCATACTAAAGAATCAATTCTGATTAGAAGGTCCTGGAGATCTGTCAGTGGAAAAAATATTGCCTGCATATCTATGCATTAATATGCAACCTCTCTCGTTACTCAATTTTTATGCTTCCTGTGTATGTCTTCACTTTTGCAGCTTTCAATGAATGTAATGCAATTACTTTGCCTTGTGTCAATGATGGTCTGTGCATTGATGCAGTTGGACATTACGTGTGTAAATGCTTCATAGAGGACATTGAAGTGTATTATGGGAAGACTTGCCAAAGAGGTATCAATGCCGATATAAGAAGTGCAATTCAATTTGTTCATGTAATGATGCACTTACACTTAGTGTTTGCTGGCAAGTAGTACAGTGAAACCTCTATAGTAAGGACATCATTGGGACCACAGTAAGCTGTCCTGTATATGGCCGGAAGTGTCCTTAATTCGGAGGTTTTAAATGTATATATATTTATAATATTATATGTGTCAGTGTGAGGATTTCAAATGGGGCAAAGCATTGTTGTCCTGAGGTGGCCTTTGATAGAGGTTTCACCATAATAGTCTTTTTGACTATATCATACACTGTATATAATATTCATGTATTATATAGCTGTACTTGGGTCTATGTGAGGTGGGCCCCCTATATATAGTGAGAGTGATGCTGACATTTTCTATTTATTTTTAGTCAATGAACTATTAATGTGTATCACTTTATTTTTTGTGTGAATGTAGATTTAAAGTTTATCAATAATATTATACATATATACATATATATATATATATATATATATATATATATAGTATTACTTGACACTTGGGTTTAAATTAATTAGATTTTTTTCTTTTCTACATGACACTCTGCGTAAAAGTCTAACAGAACCATGCACAGACACTGTCCGTTGAAAAGGGTCGAGAACATTGTTTGGCTGTAGACATGTGGATACATGCACTTCCCACCTACTGTTGCCTGGTGTCATATCCTGGTCAATTATTATATTTAGTATGGTTACTATATTAATAATGCCTTTTCTTCGGAGTACTTGATCAAACTGTAAATTCCCCTTGTGCAGATATCTATTTCTGATATAGGCGTAAATTAAAAGTAATCAGTGGATACCCTGGAAGGAACTATACTTCCACGGGGATCCTGAACAAGTCAGTGTACATATCATGCATGCAGACTATAGTTTTGTCATGTGCAAATGGTCTGCAAGGTTCCATATAATATTACTGTACTGTTACTGTATTATACATAGTGCATAATGGAATACTAGTATTAGACCTATACAACCAGTGCAGGTCTACGCATTATTTTTAAACTTTGCATGAGAATCTGTATCAAACTATTTTTTGCTTTTACAGTTAGCACAGTAGCTGAAGCACCGCACATTACTAAAAGTCCACAGAGCAGATATGTGGAAATTAGTAGCACAGTCCACCTCCAGTGTAAGGCCAGAGGGATCCCTAATCCAGTAGTGACTTGGTTCAGGGACCACACAGCCATTGAAGGACCACAGTCAGTAGGAGAAGTATACACTATAGCAGAAATGACGCCTGAACACAGAGGTGTCTATCACTGTCAGGCTGAGAATGATGAAGGCACCGTTGAGTCTAGTGGAGCCACGATTGTGATATATGGTATTTTATTCATCTTTACTTTTCAAATTGAATGAATTGTGTATGTACATACTGACTGTGCAAGCTATTATTCCTAAATTACCTTTCTTTTTGAATCAAGGCCTTGCTCAAGTAAGGGTAGGCTTACAGCATAACGATGATAGCACAAGGGTGAAACGGCAATCTATTTCCCTTAATGATCTAATCGAGCAAGTAAGTATGTGTAATAGTACAAATTTGTTCACTTAAACAGATTCTGATCTTTTATGTAAGCATGGGTAACCACAAATGTGGACTACATAATTGGGTGCCTGATATTTTGATCAATGCATGGTGCCTGACATCATATTATTATGTTAGCATTATTATTTTAATAGTTTTCCCACATTTACATATTTAATTATTAATAATAATTATTATTATATGTAAGTGTATAAATGCATATGTTTGTGCCACTCATAAACTGTCTGTTATTACATATAATAGTTGGAAATGTTGGCTGTTGGAAAGGTGCTGACAACAGATAACGGAATGAATCTGACAATCTACTCAGTCAAACCTGCAACTGATGACAGTGGTGAAGTGATAGTCACTATTTTAGCAGATAATAAAACTGCTTCAGCAGTAAGTATTGCTATAAGATCCTATTCTCCATTGAGGAATTTCTTCAAGACCTTCTCTGACTTGTTTCCAAATGTTACATTTGATATTCAACAGTCTGAGAGGTTTGGTAAGTTAATACCTTAATTGTATGCAGCACCTGTTTCTGTATGTACGTCCTAATGTGCTAACTTGCATAGTAATTTGATGATTGCATGGTATTTTATAGTCTGGTTTTCCCAGCTAGTTTTTCTTAAAACTCCGCCTTTACCGTCCAGCACAGTACAAGATTGCGTTCTCATAATAATACCATAATTTTGTTCAAACTGTCTTGAACAATTCATGAGTAGATGATATAGGAGTATGAATCCTGGACCATTAGTTGGTGTCAAGTGAAAGCGAACATTATTAAGTATTCTATAGAATAGTTATATATTGAGAGGTTAGATAATATGACTTATGACATAGTTTGTGGATTACTAATGTTGTATCCATCTAGGAACTGGTTTGTCACAAAAAACACTCAACAATGTCAATGATTGCTAGTCCTACTTAATAAATAGCACCAATCATTGAGCATCAATATCAATCTGATTGCCACCATTGTGAATCTTTGGTTTAAAAGTGCGGGTTAATTCCTCCCACATTTAGTAGCAATTCTAATGTATTGTGTATATTATATCAATATTATTACCAATAATATTATTATTATTATTATTTTAATAATTAAATAATAATAATAATATACTATTATTATAAGTAAATTAGAATAATTTACAACAAGTCACTAATTATTCTAGACCTATAATATTATAATATTATTATTATAATCAGTTATTGAGTTGAGGGTTACACTTCTTAGTTATTAACGTTCCGAGGATAATACATGCCTATATACATCCTTTTACAGATGGTTGCCCAATAGTACTAGATCACCAGTGCAGCAATGCAGCAGCTATTGAGTGGCCTCAGACAGAGATTGGTGGAGTTGCACATGTAAAGTGCCCTTGTGAGGTAGATGATGAGCTTATCAACAAGCTGCAGGCCAGTAGAGTATGCGGAGGTACATACTCCAATGGGGCAGCTTGGGAGGAGCCTAGATGTGATGTGTGTAAGTTCTCTGAAGCAAGAAAGGAATTATGCAAACTTGGACTGGTGAGCTTGCATGCATGCAGAATGACAAGTAGGTGGAATGTATAAATGAACATTATTGTTCAAAGTCCATGACTGTCAATTGTTCATGTTTGAACATATAATCTTCATTGTGTGTGGGAGTGCATGTGGTAATGGTGTCTATATATATTTTGGTATAATTAGGTTGAGAATCCATTTCAACTCTCAAGAGATCTGGCAAATGTGGTCCACAATTCTAAAAGTGAATTTCTGAAGGAAGATGTGTCTCTTGCAGTTACCCTTCTGGAAAAGGTGAAAGCTTCTCCAGAAGCTCTTCAAAGACAGGAGGTTAGTGTGAGAATCCCAGGCCTATATTGCATGATTGTACTTCTGAATCATAACATAATGATATACATATATATATTTTTCATGTTGTTCATGTGCAATGTCATGTTCTGTGCTACTCAATCCTATAGGGAAACTAGATTAATACGTATAATTGCTACAGTAACTGGGTCAATTTCCTATTTGCCTGAGTACAATTTCAGTTTGGCATGACGTTCATGGGACCCTTAGAATGCTATAATATTATGGCCAAATACAGAGGCATGACTATAATTATAGTGAATGCCTTGCCTTCTATACCTTTTGCTAGGTTCAGGAGGATACTCTGTTCGTAGTAAGCGAAATCAATAAGATCCCACTGGACATTGTCAGAGCAAGTCAGGTCCTTTCAGGATCTTCCAGCAAGTAGGAATTAAACAGCATGTATCAAGTGCAACAGTGTGTGTGCTATTATGCAACGTGTAGGGCGTGGGTTCATGCATGAGCACTTCAATTCAGCTTAAGAATTATGATTATACATGCATATACCAGTTCTGAACTCTTACTCTAATAAAGTCCACGTTTTCACACCTATCTCTCTAGCCATATCTCCTTAATAATATATATTATACAGAATAACTCGAGATGCAAACTTAGGAGTTACCAGCTAATAATGCAAATAAAGCAAAACAGCTAAGTAATACAAGCATAAGTTCACACTCCATCACATAATATGCAAATTCCAAAGACATGCTGCATAACATAATGTATATATACAAAAAATTAACAAGAAATTCCACTATGTATATCAGCAAGGCACTGTTGAGTAGTGGCACTTTTGTGTGTGCTGGATTAATCGTTTGGCATTGAACATGTATCTATACTGTGCATTTAGTATAATATGTATGATATTGCTGCTTGTCTATCAGCAGTATATCATCTGTAAATTGTACATATTTCAAACACGGTCAGGGCTAGTGCTGTTTAACTGTACAATCCATTAGATGGTTTTGGTATCCAGCAACATATTAACTATATATTTCATTTTAATTTTGATATATATTTTAAGCTAATCTCAATAAATCAGATATTTTTTATTGGATGTTTTGGTTCTATTCAGGCTTCTCAACATTGTTGATGTAACAGCTGAAAGTGTTAATGTCTCTCAGAAAAATTATATTTACACTTCAGCATCATTCGGCCTTCTTGTAGAAGTAACTGGCTATGATGGTGACAGCAGAACTCCTAACATTGATTTGCTGCATGAACGGTTAACAGTTGAGAGAGGCTTAAATAAAACACCTTCAGCATTTGTACAGGCCCAGCTGCCTCTATCTGTTTTCACAAATCAAGGAAATAAAACTCGTATTTCCATTGCCATATTCCCTCACTCTGCCTTGTTCCAACCAAGGGAACAGTACATAAAGCAAATGAAGACCACCTTCACTTTGGTTGGAAGTTCAATCATTTCCATTACTATAATTGGCCAGAACATATCTGGACTCAAAGACAGTAACAGGGTTTCACTCATATTTGAAAAGAATCAGGTTTGCAGTGAAATTATGATCATTTATTCTAAGCCTAGGTGTTCGTCTGTGGATCAATGTTAAATGTTTCTTCAATCATGTTTAAAGTATTATGCTTAGCTTATTATATCCTCAGGCTAGCAGATTATTCTATAATGTTGCACCTTCACATAGATCCATTGCAATCAGCAGTATATAGCATATAAATTTCAAATTATGTATAATATACCAATAAGCTGCTCTCATATAGTATAAGTATATATGGTGCTGCATGCTAACACATAGTTTATTATACTATCAACTATTTATTATTTATACTGTAATATAATATTATAATATTATTAGAATCATCAATCTATACTTTTTCTTCGTGCATATAGAATACAAGTCAAACAGCAAGTTGTCAGTTTTGGAATGTGTCTCTAGATGGTCAGTTTGTTTCTGCATGACTTATAATAATAATTAGCTAAATGCATCATTGACAGCTATATTGACTACATCATGATAAATTACTGACTTGTGCATAAATTTCATAGTTAGCTGTATTTGTGCCAGTAGATTCATTTGGAGCATGGGATAGACGAGGTTGTGAACTTGTGAGCAGCAATGAGACAACGGCAACTTGCAAGTGCAATCATCTGACACATTTTGCCCTCTTAATGGTGAGCTACCATCATGTCATATTGGCCAGGTCCATGATGAACTGCTTATTTTTTAATAACAATATATATGTTGTCTAATTGAGTTGTTGCGATGTTGCTTTATTTCAAATACAAACTGTAAATAGTGGACTCTACCAAATGATATGACTCAGTCACATAATAATTCAATTTATACCAAAGTTGTAATATTCTTAATTTCATTTATAAACTTCTTGTAAGTTTGTGTGCATACATCTTGACCTCTGATATAGCATACAAACTCCTGTTATAAAGAACTTGTCACTGCTGCCAGCGACTTTTAAATGAGGTTTAAAGTGTAGATTTTATACTCTTAGAGACATATGGAAGTGTACAGGCTAGTCAAAAAACACAAATTTAAAACTAAATTCATTATTGTGAAATATAGCATCATGATATTAATGTCTTTTACAAATTTATACTGCTGTAATATTCTCACTCTGTAATACATTAACATGCACTTCTTTTATAAAGATCTCCTGCAATAAAGAACAAATTCCTCTGGATTTCTTGCCAATGGTTCTTTATATCGGGAGTCGACTGTACTTCACTGACTCAGAGCTCTACCAACTAATAAGTGATGATACATGTGTTTTCATTTCCTCAATGCAGGATGTAGCACCACATTTGAACACTCGTTCACTAACTATCAATGACAAGATCCTCACTTGGGTATCCTACATTGGTGCAAGTGTTTGCATTGTGTGTCTCATCTTGACAGTCCTCACCAACCTTGGAATAAGGTTTGTAACCGTCAATCAGCTGACTTGTGTGGTCATGCTAATCAAAGCATGACAATGTGCAGAGTGGTAGAGCTTATCAGTAAAACCTTCTTTCAACAGAGGTGTTCACCAGCATGCATGAATAGTTAATTATGACATTGTCTTCAGTTGCATAAAGTAGTCTAAGAGATGGAATGAGGAGCATTTCTGATTCAGGAGTTAAATTGCATTCAGTAAACCAGATGCCATTTAGCTACTGTAACACATGAAACACATGCATGAGTATACCTTATACCCTTTAAAGGCAAACAAATAACAATGATCATAAAAATAATTGCATGCATGAGGAATAATGTATATATTATGCACGATGTGGATATATTCTATTATCCCACAATATTGTCAAAGACTACAAATATATTATCAGATTCTACAATTGCTATTCAATTAGCTAATTTTGTGGTTCAGCCATATTAACTGCAGGAGATGGCTAAAATGGCTATAATACTATAATCATAGTCAGCTGAGAATCACAATGTGATCCCACCTTATGATTGAAATTAGCCAATTTTATAATTTTCAAATTTTTTTCCCATTTGTATTGTCATGTACCAAACATGATTTTTATCAAGATTTTAGGGAGGGGGCACAGTACGTATCTCTTGAAAATATTGGAGAGGCGACTGTCCCCTCCCCCAGATCCACTGCCATGCACTGTAGCCATATAGTTTCTTGGATTGCATCTATACAATTTTGCATGTATGTACTATTTCGCAGGAAACTTCGATGTACTCTGTACAACAAGCTTTTAGTACAGCTGTGCCTGGCTCTCACTGGACTCTACATTACATTCATTTTGGGTACCTTCTCCTCATCAGTCCCTGTCCTGTGTGGAATCATCTCTGCTCTAGCTCACTACTTCTTCCTGGCCACTTTTTTCTGGATGGCATCCATAGCCATTCACATTTATAGAAGCATTGTTCAACCATTCAAATTACCTTTTGAAAACCATTTTGAAATATCAGGAGCTATATGCTGGGGTATGTAAGGTGGTGCTTTTGTACATACGTACATGTAAATTAATATAATTTTGTGCTTGTGTAAATGAAGGTAGTGCACGTGTTTTTGGAATGTTCTGTGCTTTTGCATGATGCTCATGACACAGGGTTCTGTATAGGATATAGATTTTATGAGAGAATACATTATAATACCCTTAATGGTGAAATGTACACACACACACACACACGTGTGTGTGTGTGTGTGTGTGTGTGTGTGTGTGTGTGTGTGTGTGCGTGTGTATGTGTGTGTCAGTATATCTATCTATCTATCTATCTATCTATATCTATATATATATAATTGTATATAATATGTGTATATTGCAAGTGTACATGATATCCATGCATGTGTACTGTGCTAGTCTATGTACTGAATAATTTTGTTGAAACACTGTCAACAACCATACACTTAATACTTTCACTGTCCATGAACGTTATATATTATTATTATTATGTGTTTTGCTTTCCTGAATGTACAGTGTCTCCAGTCTTTGTGGTGGGTTTCAGCATCGCACCTCACTACCAGAACTACATTCATAAGGATTTGTAAGTTGAGTATTCTGTATGGAGTTGTTATATAAGATATTCCTCTATGATAGTTATAAATTATAATCATTCATTAAGATCCATGAGACTGAGGTAATGTCCCATCGCTACAAAATATTCTGTAATATATTGGCTAAACAATTTTGTATTTCAATATGTCCATATAATAATAATAATAATACATGCCTGCCACTCCATGCATTAATTGTAATGCATTATAGAATATAAAAAAGTTACCTATGTGATCATGATGGTACCACTTCTCAGAGTCCCACGATGGGAGAAAAATAAAAACAATGTTAGTACCAAATTAAGCCCGAAGCCCATGACTTATCTGAATTAATAGGAGCAATATTATGCATGATTATGATGTCTTGTACATGTACTCTCATTAAATATTAATCATTTCTGTTTTGTATGTGCTTCATTCGTTGCAGCTGCAGGGCTTATGGGTACTCATTTTGGATTGGTGCCCTAGTACCATTTGGAATACTCTACATCTTCAATTGGATAGTGTACGTCATTGTCATTGTAAGCCTGGTTAGAAGACCAAACATACGGAAAGAGGGAAAACTGAAGAACAAACAGCTCAAGGAGAATTTTACAGTCAGTGCAATGCTATCTGTTCTCTTTGGACTAGGCTGGGGTTGTGGACTGTTGGCCAGTACTGATGTGAAAGTGGATTATGTGAGGATACCTTTTGAATGGGTCTTCACCATCCTCAGCTGTGCTCAGGGAGTGATCATATTCTACATCTATTGCCTGAGGCAACCTGAAATACAAAAGAAGGTGAATCTTGTGTCCTTTCTGCACAAGAAACAAAAGACAGAGTATGTTCAAGGACTTTGCCATACTTCTGGTACAGGCAGTTTCGATATGAAAGCTAAGAAGCAGTGCACTACACCCAGTGGTGCAGCCTCAAAACACAGAAACTATTCTTCGTCTACCTATTGCGAGGTCAACATTCCTACTGAGAACCATGCTTGTGATTCGAGTAGTGACCAAGTGAGCTCTAACTCTGAGTACCAGCAGCAAGGTAGTCCCCATTGTAGATTAGCAAATTCTGAACTGCAGACTTCACTGACAAGCACCAGTACCAGCATCAATACTGTAATTGAGCAAATATCGGACAATGAGCCGCAAGCAACTACTTTCAGCACATTCTTCTGAACTATATATTACATTTCTCATCACTGAGCAGTGCAATATAATCATATACTAGGTTATCTATACTACACTGTATTAGTTACTGTATAATACATCAGGATGCCACGAATCTATATCTAACTGATCTGTATACTCTCCGCAACCATTAAATCTATCACTGTATATAAAAATAATATTGATTTAGCAACATGCATACAATGTCATGTGTGTGGTTGTGTATACATGCGTGTGCATGTGCGTGTACGCGTGTGTGTATGTGTGTGTGTGTGTGTGTGTGTGCGCGCGCGCACATGTGTGTGTGTGTGTGTGTGTGTGTGTGTGTGTGTGTGTGTGTGTGTGTGTGTGTGTGTGTGTGTGTGTGTGTGTGTGTGTGTGTGTGTGTGTGTGTGTGTGTGTGTGTGTGTGTGTGTGTGTGTGTGTGTAATTGACCGGCCAGCAACCAGGTAGCTAGCCAAATGCTTTGAAAGTTCCAATGGTTATTGTATCCAGGACTCTGTCTAAGGATACAGTCCTATTCATCCGCACATCAAAGGGGATTTATGGAAAGCTAAGGTTAAAGATGGATGACATTGTGTGTGTGTTTGTGTGTGTGTGTGTGTGTGTGTGTGTGTGTGTGTGTGTGTGTGTGTGTGTGTTTAAGTCTGTCGGTCTTTGTGTTTGTGTGTGCTTGTTTGCATATAAATATGACATTGACAATGTGTGTGTGTGTGTGTGTGTGTGTGTGTGTGTTTAAGTCAGTCGGTCTTTGTGTTTATTAGCTGATAATCTGCAAAGACTATAGTACATTGAATTCACTCTATATATTGTGAGGTTAATATACTGTTTCAAGAATGTTTGTGATAAAGGTGGCAGGGTAGCATCATGATCTAAATTCTAATATTCTTACTAGATTTCAGTGAAGTAAATATTAACTGAATTTTGTAAAATAGTTTATATATAGTATATTTGATGACGCTTTGCATGACATTGTTCTATTAGTATGAGTATTAATTATAATTATTAATGTTGCAGTAATACTGTATGTATATCTTAAAGTTTGTGAAATGGTAGAACCTCATGAAGAACAAATTTAAATCCTCTTGTTGTTCAAACCATACTATTACTCCAGAGGATATGAATACAAAAAAGTGGAGAACCTCGAACACAGGGGTGTGTAATAAAGTTATCGTGTGATCACAGGGATATTAGAAGCTTTTTACAATAGACTGTATTTTCAAATTGTAGGTCCATGCAGGCAACTATGTATCACCAAAGATGGTGCTGACATAGGCTGTAATAGGCCTGAGTTGCTAGGTAATTCATTCATGATCAAATTGTCACATAGTATCATTGTGTAAAGTAACTTCTAGAATATAGTGGAAACTTTACATGGCTGAACGTCTTCCTGGTCGCAAAGCGTCAGTTATGGATCTCTGTATTAGAATTACACACTAGTAAAGCGGAAGCTGTAAGCTCCACCACAGAAATGGCAGTAGACAACTTATAATTAGCGCGCAGAGCGGTTAGTGCGTAGATCGTCTACGTATCGTATACTAGTCGTGAACAAAGTTCAGAACCTCGCTAAAAGGAAAGGACATTGAAATTGAATGGGAATGGGAATATGGATGAAATAATTGATTGCATAAAATTATAATGTAGTTGTGAGCTAGTCTCATGTAGCCAGACAAACCCCTTTGGTCCTGTGTGAAGGAATGGGACATTTTAAAGGGATCATGCATGCTTTTTGAACAGTGATACCTTCTGCAATGCTGAATGTTTGGACTATTCATAGCTCATGATCAGTTAACGATTTGTCTCTTAGTCACCATGTTAGTACACATTTTCATAATTTTGGTATAAACCGTAATCAGTTTTTTAGTTCTGCACTCACACGAATTTCAACACTACTGCTTGTCCTAACAAACTCACTAGACAAAATACACTCCCTAGTAGTACTCAGAGTAATAATAATAATAGTTGAGCTATTGGCCACTTATCTGAACCCCCTGCAGCATATGCATTGGGCATGCCAATATAAAATTTGTGATCAATTACATTCCCGCATTATGCCTGTAAAATTTCAACACCTATTATTTCCACACCTGTGCCAGCATATTCCTTCTTTACGAAGGCGCCGATGGCGGCAAAAGGCATGCACTCTCCTTCCTGCTCCGCACTCGGCGTTTGTACGGAAACATGGCCGCACACACAATCTATAGTAGTCTCGCGTCGCACAGACCCTATTCTCGCCTCCATTTTTTTATTATGACGACCGTGTGACGTCATAATAAAAAAATGGAGGCGAGAATAGGGTCTGTGCGACGCGAGACTACAATCTATAGTCACAGTTGGCAGGGCTGGCAAATGGCCGTCACAATGGCGTGGCTATTCAGTGGCCCGAATCGCAATATCACATATCCTTCCTTTCGTTCGAAAGTAATCTAAAATCGCTTACGATAAATTCAAGAGTGTCATTTTTATGTATTCGAACACGGGGAAAAGGACCGAACGTTGAAGTCTGACATCGCCTGGTGGTGACCAAAAAGGGAGGTTTTTCTGCCTTTATCGATCAGCGAGATCGCCCAACGAAGCGATCAACAGCTTAACGTGAAGAATTCCTCTCGGCGAGTTACTTTTAGATGTAAACATGCAATAAACCTGTGAAGTCGAGTCGCAATTCGCGTGCAAAGTTTTTAGCTCATTGGCCTAAAGGTAGTAATTTACCCGCCGAATGCGTGGGCAACCTCGAATGGAGTCCCGTCTGCGACTGAATCAATTAACCTCGCTACCGCTCGGTAATAAATCGTTGTCATTAGCTGGTCCATTCCAGCATTGATATATACTGGACCCTATACTATTCCAGTAGATTAAATCTCAAGTAGGATTAAGTGTCATTTGTAAGCAATCATTGTGGTGGCGGTGTATTAACGACTATTGCAAGTTTGACCGTCTTGTCGATTTTGGAAATCACTCTCAACGATCGCGAGGTAAGTTAAAATCTTCATGTCACATATCAATCTCGTGCTATATTATATTAAATTTATTGCAATTGTGCCAGAATACATTATTTTTCTAATCGGTGAACGGCAATGATACAAAAAGCATCTATTAGCCTCGGACGCGGGGCTATATGCTAGCTATATGCGTAGTTTTAGTCTTGGACTAGTGAAATTATATGTCAAATGGTACGCTCCTGGCGAGGCAGGCCACCACGCAAAGTAACACCTACTAGTAGGATTGAGTGGTAGATAATAGAATAAGGTATACTTTCATTTAATTAATTATCTTCGCAACAATACGCCATGATGATACAGTGAAACCTCTTTTAACAACCTCCCCTAATAGTGAAAACCTCTCTATAGCAGACTGCTTTTGTGGATCCAGATAGATTGCTGTGCATATGAAATAACCTTTGAATAGTGGAAACTTCTGTACAACAAACTCTTTTTAAGGTCCCAAAGTGTCCGTTATAGAGAGGTTCCACGGTATACTTAAATTTGAAAGACGTCATATTTATATACAGTTACGGTTGCCATGGTGAATATTAATTTAATCAATACAGTATCACTTATCACCGAAGCATATGTTTTATTTGGCACATTAAATTTATCATTCAGACAAAATCAGAATTGATGCTTCTGTGTGCCTTATATTCTCACTGAATATGGTAGTTTTTATATTTACCTATTGTTGTATATTACCGGGAAAGATCACTGAGGCTACAGAAGATTCAGGAGTGACCAGTTCAAGCGTGCCATTGCGCCATATGAATTTTACATCTGAATTCATCAGATTCTTCATTATAAGTAATAGTCACATTTATTGCATGCCTGGAAAATCAATGCTAATTCAGCTAAATTCATATGGCGCAATGGCACGCTTGAACTGGTCACTCCTGAATCTTCTGTAGCCTCAGTGATCTTCCCCGGTAATATGAATGCCATCACTTCCATAGTCCCTATTGACTTCACATGTCATCAAATTCCTTGTCATGCATGATAAGACAGTCAGACTCTTCTCCAACTAATTTGAAACCCTATCTGATTCTATAGATCTTGGAATATTTGTGATATTTTAGCTTCCATGCATGCAGCATTTGGTAAAAAGGAGAATTGGCAATGAGTGAAACTGAAAATGCTTCGGAAGTACCTAGTAAATAGTCTGGGGTAGCTAACCCAATCTCACTCGGCCATTGTTGGGGTAGGTTGGCACCACCAGTATAGCGTACCGAATAAATTCACTTCTCACGATCAGTAGATTTCCGTCGAGGCATAGTTTTTATGTCTGATTTCATTGCTTTTAAATTATCAGCCCAGCACTAAAAGAAATATAGTGTAACCAATACATATAAGCTGTTCTTGAAATTAGTTTGTTGGCACCTTAGCATTTGAAGCACTGCCTGACAATTTTCAAGTCCTCAGAAGCAGACTTCACAATGTCATGAGAGTGAAAAGTCTCTTGGTATATACATCTTCACAATTTTTTTTCTGCAGCTTTAAAATCTCTTTCTTTCCTTTCTTTCTGGCATACTCTCTCTCTCACACACACACACATACACACACACACACACACACATACGTACACACATGCACACATACATGCACACATAACAGGTTATTTTTTGTAATGTCCAATTATTTTCTATCTGGTCTCTGTTGGGTCTGGCTTTTTTACTGTTTTCATAACTATTCTGGAAAATTTGTAAACATAGCTTGTTTTTGTGTCAAATCTTGAGTATTTCATTGGAGCTGCTTGGATTTTGAACCAGAAATAGAATAAATCTCAGGAATCCCAAAACATACAGGTGTGAAGATTGCCTTATTTCAGCTGAAATGTCCTCTTTGGTGTAACAATAACAGGTCAATAACCCAGAACGTATATATCATATTTGAGTGAATTGTAGCCATTGACTCCTCCATAAAGGCAACAAACTGGTTAACTCTTGTGGCAAGGTCAACTTAGTCTAATTAGTTGGCCTCAGTTTGTTTTCGACTCAAAATTGGCTGTGTTTTGGGTACCCTTAAAAAATAATTGGACACAATAAAAAATAAACTGTTACATGTATCCAGTGATACTCTGGAGTATATCCTGCAGATCGATGATTTCCACTTATACTTTTCAGATTCAGGCAATTTATCATAATATTATTATGGCTACCCCACTAAACAATTTGAAACTGTCCTGTAGTCTGGCATTCCAGCTGCCTCCTATATGTGCAATCTCATAACAATCTCTCCATGGCCATGAGTTCTCTCAGACTGATAGTAAAACTCATAACTCAGCATTAATTTTTTTAACAGTTATAAAATTTCTCGTGGTTACCTCTGCCAATAACTCCATGACATACTCCTTCTAGGATGATTGTCTTAAACACGTGCATCCCTGTCCTGCTTTTGTTCCTGTGTATCAAGGTTGGATGGAGTGAGGCACAGTGCCCATCAACAGAAAGGTATACAAGTAGTTCGTGTATTGGCTGGCTGTGTGTGTGTTGTGTATGCATGTGTGTGTGTGTATGCATGTGTGTGTTGGTATTTATGTGCGTGTGTGTGTGTGTGTGTGTGTGTGTGTGTGTGTGTGTGTATGTGTGTGTGTGTGTGTGTGTGTGTGTGTGTGTGTGTGTGTGTGTGTGTGTGTGTGTGTGTGTGTGTCACTGTGTGTGTGTGTATGATCATTTTAGGTAATTGATATGCTATATATGCACATTGCTGTTTTGTAATCTTATAGTGTACCTACGTACATTCACTTGTTATACCAACCCCATCTGACCCACCTACACTATAGTGACTGTGTATACACATTGTATGAGTGAGTAAAATGACACAGCTGCTCAAGATGTTTGAAATATTCCTAATTTATGTTCATTTTATGGTTAACATTGAACATTTTAATAGAAGATCATGGGTTCTATATACTGAATGTATGTACATGTGTGTAATGAACTAAATTTTGATCTGTAGACTGGTGTGTATGCTGTATATTGCACAGTACACTCACTTACGTACATACTTTATGAATCTCTTTGTCTATACGTATAGTCAATGTTCAACCTCTTCGTATGTGAGTTTGAACTACACAACAGTAGAGAGTTACCGAACATATGTGACAACATTCTGCTTATCAAATATTCTCCAAGGATCATTTAGATGTAGCAAATGTGTAATGAGGTTAGCTGTTCATACTACTTGTTACCCTTAAGATATATGCAATATATCTTAAGGGTGTGTGTGCGTGTGTGTTTGTGTGTGGGCATATGTGCAATGAGTTTACATATAGACAAGACAGGCATAGGGCTAGACGAACATAGGGATACACATACATGAGGCTAGACGGATGTAGGGCTAGACAGAGTTAAGTTGGACTGAGTGCACACTGTGCAAATTCCTACATCCTGCAGCACATATGTACTGTACAATGTGCTGCACATGCGGGATGTAGGAATTTGCACAGTGTGCACTCAGTCCAACTAAACTCTGTCTAGCCCTATATCCGTCTAGCCTCATGTATGTGTATCCCTATGCTCGTCTAGCCCTATGCCTGTCTTGCCCTTTGCCCACCTAGCCCTGTACCGGTTTTGCAACTTACCCTTGTTCCAAGTGTTTTTGGAGAATCCTTTTTTGATAATGGCTTATATATATATAAACATAATATATATATATACATATGAAAATAATGCTAATAATTAATAATAATAATTATTATTATCATTTAATATGAGTAATTTACAAGTCACTAATTGTTCTAGGCCTATAATTACTGTCAATGACAAGGCAAGTAAGCACTTTTCCCGTCGTAGCTGTCCATAAGCAAATATAAGGAGGCGCCAACAGCAATGCCAAAATGGTGGGAGGTGCAAAGAAGAACGCACTCCTTAATGCCCTCGGGAAACTGCCAACGTAGAAGAAGGAAGCCTGATACGACCAGTGACTGTTCTTCGTGCTCTATCTCAGCCCGACAGACTACCCATGGGTGAGGAGCGCAAACAGCAAAAGCCAAAAAGGCGGAAGGTGCAAAGAAGGACGCTCCCCATTCCATGGAAAGCATGCAGCAAGCAATGGCGATGGTAGTCACTGGGAGCTTGATTTTTCGACCACTTCCCTGCCTTATCCATTGACCGATTCTTTGACTGAGAGGTCACTTCAAGCTCATCTTCAGCAATGATCACCTGCGTGTTGGCCGCCATCTTTGGCCAACAATGCGTTTTATATTAATTATGGAAGTGGTATATAGCTTGGCAGCTTGACACTGGGCACAATTGAGACAATATTGAGTGACATCCTGTACTAAGTTCACCCAATAGCCCCGTGTGCATGCTCTTGCAATAGTCTTGCCGGTACCAAGATGACCATAATCAAGTAAATTATGCACCCGAGACAAGAATGACTCTTGAAGAGATGTTGGAATAATTGGAACTGTGACAGCTTTTTCAGTGGGTCCTGGCCGATAAGTGCGACAAACAATGTCTCCTTCAATGGAGAGTTGTGACCACAGTTGACGGTATTGACGTAGGGGTGGTTGCCTCCATTGTCGAAGACAAGTGTCTGCTGAATGTTGCAATGCCTCCTTAAGTTGACTGAGAATGGGGTCCTGCAGCTGTTGTTGGTGCAACTCCTCTTTCCACGGCTCAGTTGATACTGACACAGCCCCTGTAGCGACAGGTGTGGTAGGACATCTGGATAGTGCATCAGCATTGGCATTTTTGTTACCCTTACGATATTTGATATCAAAGTCAAACTCCTGCATGGCAAGAGCCCAGCGGGCCAAGAGACCCTTCATTTTCTGCGCTGAGAGCCATTTAAGGGTGGCATGGTCTGTAATTAGCTGGAAATGTCGTCCAAGAAGGTAGTGACAGAACTGCTTTGTACCATAGACAGCAGCAAGGCACTCACGTTGAATTACACTGTAGTTCTTCTCAGAACTAGTGAGAGAGCGACTGGCATAGGCAATAACCCTGCCATTCTGCTCCAATACAGCACCCAGTCCAACAGCACTGGCATCTGTCTGCAGTAAGAAAGGTGCAGCACCCTCTTCGAAGGATGGAAAAGCAAGAACAGGTGCTTGGACAAGATTCTGCTTCAACTCTGTGAAAGCTGTTTGGCAGGCACTGTCTCAATTGAATGTGGTATTCTTCTAGGTCAAACGGTAAAGTGGAGTTGCTATTTCAGCAAATTGGTCCATATATCGCCTATAGTAGGAGGCAAGGCCAAGAAAACTGCGAACCCCACGTGCACTCACAGATGTGGGCATGGGCCAATCTTGTATTGCAGAAAGCTTACTAGGGTCTGGCTTCATCCCTGTGGCCGAAAATATGTGCCCTAAATATGTGACCTGCGATAAGCCCAAGTGGCACTTGGGACCCTTCAAGGTAAGTCCTGCTTGTTGAAGTCTGGTGAACACTTCACGAAGGTGCTGAATGTGCTCTTCAGGTGCTGGTGAATAAATGAGAAAATCATCCAAGTAGGTGAGTGTAAAGGGAAGGCCACGGCAAACTTTGTCCATCAAATGCTGAAAGGAACTGGGTGCACCTGTAAGCCCAAATGGCATCCTGGTAAACTGAAAGAGGCCCATGCCAGGGCCAGGACAAAAAGCTGTTTTTGGGCGGTCTTCCCCGTTGAGAGGTACTTGCCAGTATCCACTAGAGAGGTCTAATGTGGAATAGATGGTAGACCCACACAATCGATCCTGGACCTCATCTGGGCATGGCAGCGGATAGGCATCTTTGGTAGTCTTCTTATTTAGTTCACAGTAATCCACATACATTCTTAGGTCCCCAGTCTTTTTTTGAACATACACTGCTGGGGCCATCCATGAACTTGAACTCTCTTCAATTATGCCTTTTTCTAACATTGATGTGAGCTGCTCCTCTACTTCAACACGGTAGTTGGCTGGGACCCTCCTAGGAGGAACCTTTACTGGGGTACCACTGGTGGGCACAAAGTGCTTTGCTAGAGATGTTTTGCCCGGGGTGGAACTAAACAGCTGGCTGAATTCCTGCATTAGGGGACTCATACCTGGTAAATTAGCACAATCAGGTAACTCACAGGTGCTTACCTCATTGAAGTGTGGAATGGCACATTCACCTACAGTATTATCTGATAGTTCGGCTTCTCGTGCAATAGTACACTGATCCAAATCCAGGGATGAGTGATTGCTGTGGTCAGGTTCTGTGGAATGTGGTGATATTATGGAGATTGGTGAAGTTGTAAAATTGATGGTCAGACGGTGTGCTTGAAGGAAATCCAATCCCAAAATAGCTGGAGTGATAAGGTCATCAACAATAAGGAATGGGTGGTCTCCCTGGTACGGACCAAGGCGGACAGGAATAGACACACACTTTAGCACTGGTATGATCTCACCTGCAGCAGTTACAAGCCAGTTATCCTGGTGTGCAATGTCCATGATTCCCTTCACACCATCAAGAACACTTTGGCGTACCAGACACACAGATGAACCTAAGTCCAGCATCAACTCTGTTACCCTTCCCCCAAGACATCCCTGTAAGATCGCAGCATTAGACTTTACCGCAGCCACAACCACAGGGCTCACTGTGCTGATTGGGCCTACTGCCTTTGGGGACGTCCTTGGCCCATCCTGGATGCCCCTCTCCCGTTTCCCTGACGGCAATCCCAAGCCAAATGGCCCTTCCGCCCGCATGTGTAGCACGAGCGTAACTGCGGACAATTGCATTGTACGTGTCCCATTTGATGGCAGTTGAAACATCGAATCATAGCACGTGGTTTAGTGGTAAGTGCCGCAACCTGATCGGTAAGGGTGGCGATTTGCTGTCGAAGTTCGTCAACTGCTTGCACCTCGGGTTGTACTACTGCTACCTTGGTCTCCTCCTCCAGCGTCATCAGGAGTTTCGCCCACTTCATGACTGCTTCCAAGTCCTCTACATCTCCAGTCGAGCGAAGTTGCCTGCTAATAGTAGCTGGAAGCCCCACCAACAGTTGGTGAAGCATGCAACAGCTTCTCCTTGGTATCCCTGTCCACACCGGGCATAGCCTGGTTCAGAAGCTTCCTAAGATTGTGGAGATAAACCGACAGGCCTTCTCCAGGATGGAGTTTCCTGGCGTGGAAATCATCCAAGGATACAAAACTAGCAGGTGCCATACGCTCCAGTACAGCTGCCTTTGCGTCTCCGTAGGACTTCTGCTGATTTTCTGAGAGATCCATTCACACAGCCAAGGCTTCACCTTCCAAGAGGGTTGGTAGTTTCAGAGCCTTCATGTCATCGTCCCACGTGTTGGCCGTGCAGCAAAGTTCATAACGGCCAAACCATTCCGTCGGGTCTCCCGCTGAAAAGGTCTGTGGCAAGCTGATATGTTTGTACGCCATCTGAACCACCCTCTGCTACCAATGTAGTATTGCCTCGCAACGAACAATGTAACAGCTGCAATCCAATTCAATTCAAAAAGAGCACACCATGACTGGCTCAAGATACACACACACACACTGAGTCTTTACAAAAAGTTCAACAATATATATATGCAGTTAACAGCACACTCAATACACAAGATTCCAGAACTGGAAGTAAGAAATCAATAGCAATAATAATTATTCACTTAATGATAAGGTCATGAACTCAACATGATAGTGAACACCACATATATATATATATATATATATATATATATATATATATATATATATATATATATATATTATGTATTTCATTTTTGGGTTTGTTTTTTTGTATGTTTTGTTTGTTTTGCTTATTATCGTGTATATATAGTAATATATATAATATAAAAAGAAGAAAGAATGTATATATATATATATATATATATAATTTTTTTATATGTACACACCCATATATATATATATATATGGGTGTGGCGGTGTGACTGTGTATGTGTGTGTGTGTGTGTGTGTGTGTGTGTGTGTGTGTGTGTGTGTGTGTGTGTGTTAGTTTGCATGTTCATGGTCATATTAAGGTATGCACAAACATGTATATGTACTTGATTATAATTCATTTGCCTCCAACCCAAATCTGAACATTGATCATTCCCAAATCATTATTGACGTTTTGGCTGCATGCTGCAGCCTTCTTCAGAGTACATTGAACAAAACTGAGAAAACAGGATAACACCCCACACAGTTCATCATTCACAGTATTGCATGCATCATTAGTTCTAGGTTAATTCTAGTCATTTCTTCCACCAACCATCGATCTCCACACTCTGATCCCTGTTCATTAGCTCCTTGGTTCCTTTAAGAGAGTCTGATATGGATGCTTCTTTGATCCTAAGAATGCTGGTGTTCCTTGCATGGTCTAGGATTCAGGTCTCGGCCTATGCAGGCTGGTGTTTGTGGGTCCAGGCATGTTCTGCAATTGCTGACTTGTATGTCTCCCCTCTTCTGGTAGCAGCTTGGTGCTCCTTTCTCAAACGTCAGTAATGATTCAGCAATGATTCAATGTTCAGATTTGGGTTGGAGGCGAATGAATTATAATCATGTTTCCCAAAAGCCACCCGAGATTATCTCTTTAAGAATATGTATGTACTTTTTCAATGTATACATGTAATACAGAACTAGAACAGTGACAACGACGCAATCTGAGTTGCAATGCAATACTTTTTGCTGTCCTGGATATTTTAATACCAGTGGGAATTGTACAGGTGAGACAGTATCAAGACATATGAATGTATAATGTTCTCTTGGCTGTGGCAGTGCTATATACATTTTAATTTCCATATATGGACGTACACATGAATTCAGTTACATAGTTGTGGTAGGTTTGAAGCATATAACTACAGTATTGTGTGAAACAGGATATTACAATAGTCAATTTGAATATAGTTCAAATTAATTATAGTTTTCCTTATTATGGAGGTACTTGAGCCAATGTAAAGGCCAGCTCTTTCATCTGCTATGCAATGTGTGCGTACATTGTTATTACACTGTACCCTTGCTACATAGTGTAGTACTTTCTTGCCTTGCATATATGTAGCTTCTCACGTACAGAACCTCGCGTTGACCAGCAAAACATCAACATCTCTGAGAGTTGAATGGAGCCCACCTCTCCTCCCACATGAAGTCATTCTTGGATATCAAATATCCTACGTAGGATTGGAATCACTTGATCCTGTACCTGAGAGTTTCTACAACACTTCGAAGCTGAACAGTACATCTCACTCTGTAGAAATTGGTGGTCTGTTACCCTATTCAAACTACAACGTGTCAGTGCAAACCATTACAAGTGTGGGCAGTGGGGGAGTACGTTTTGTCCAAATACGAACAAATGAAGAGAGTGAGTTTGAAAGGAACCTTGTATGTTGGAATGATACTAATGTTATGAGACATGTTTTCAGTTTCTTTGTTGCATAAACTGTCCATATGGTACCTTTTACTACCAGTTGCCTTCAGTGTATACAGTTATGATAATGACACAGTACAGTTACATGATAATTTGTATCAGGAATGTTCACGGAGGTGTTACATATTTTCAAAGGCCTGGACTTATTCATAAATTTTGTGAAGGAGCAAGCTTGCATATACGTATATCCAAATATTTAGAGTTGTGGTGTATGTATATAATATATCTAACATCCAGATTATAGTGAAGATTTGCTTATATTTACAAATTTGGGAACAATTATTAGAGTCCATGCATGCACTTGCATGTGGTTGAAGAAATATATATACAAGCCATAAAGTGTACCACTATGGTATGTCACACATTCTCATGTTACATAGTTAGTCTGTGGCCACAGGACTCATTAGGATAAGAATAGAATGTATTACAGTGGCCGTTTTATGTAATGTAAAATCCTCTATTATCCTGTTAGCTCCAAGTGCTCCACTAAACCTTACCGTTTCCAACAAGACATCACATAGTATAGAAGTGAGGTGGACAAAGCCACTATATTCCAATGGAATACTACTTGCTTACCAGTTGTTTTACAGTGGCTTGGAGTCCAACAACCCTATCTCTGATGCATTCTACCATGAGAAACACATTGTAATGATGTACAGTATGGAAGAGGAGCTTAAGATGGAACTGACTGGGCTTGTACCGTACTCGGTGTACAATATTACCATTGGAGCAATGAATTCAGCTGGACTTGGCAATTTAAGTGAAGCTACTGCTGTCAGGACACTTCATGATGGTATGTGCATATACTGGTAGTTATTATTGAACAGAAATTGTCCATCCAATTGATTGTCTGAAGCTGTTAGGGATTATCTTGAGAATAATTGACATCAGAAACAATTACCTATGTATACCAGGAAGATTCAAATCAGGACATTTGGCCCCTTCGGGCATATTTAATACAGATCTGTATACACAAATCATGCAGGTAACTAATACTTGCATGGGCAAATAGTCTGATTTGAGTAATTCTGCATGCATTATTGTTCAACATTTCAATTGTTAAATACTTTACAACACTGCAGCTGCATAATAGTAATGAGCCATATGATGGCTGTAGATAAACCTACACAGACTGTCCATAATATGTATGATATTAAATGTACATGACATTATGTGTATACAGATGTAACATAATATTATAGTAAATGAGCAATGTAATGATTTTATGCATACACAAAAATCTTACCACCTATTTGCAATGCTGTACATACTTCCATATAACAATACATGCATACATGCATACAGGTATGCACACATGCATACATACATGCAGGTATATGTACATACATACATGCATACAATATGCATGCTTTCAAAATATATTGCATACACACATTAATACTGTATTAATTGGATAATTATTACCATGCTATATATATAACATGTTTAATATGTATGTACAGTATGTACTGTATGTGCTTTTATGGTAAAAGGTTCTAGGGTGCATCAAAACCTCTCCTGAAATATTCAACTGCAGATACTATGCATATAGTTGGTGCAGTTTAACATCATCTACATTATAGCTGAGTGTTTATGCTGACGTGTGCATGCCTGCCAATTTGCTTTATTTGTAGTCGCATGATGTTCAACTGCTATATTATTGCATATAATGATAATGTACATTGTTTGCTCACTTTTTATGGCAGCTCCATCACCTCCAACAAAAGTGACTTTGGCAAATGTATCCACAACAAGTGTATTAGTGGAGTGGAGTGACCCCATCTATCCAAATGGAATTGTTGACTTCTTTCACAGTTTAATCTTTGATGGCGAAAGTGGAGCTAGTGTAGCCATGAATAACATACCAGCATGTAATACTGCAGTTAAACAGTACACCACTAATTACTCAGCTCTGAAACCTGCATGGGAATATAGGATTGATATTGCAGCTCAAACAGAAATCATTGGAAACAGTTCAAGCATTACAGTGAAGACACTTGGAGGTATGCATGCACATGAGTAAATACAATCTCATACAGGTTTAAATTTACATATTACCAGGTAGGTCACAGTTTTCTTCTTCTCCGATAATGTATTAGTACCACCAAATATTCAAGCTGTGAGTGGAAGCAATCAACATACACTTGGTGATACTACTGTTATAAACTTTGAGCTCCTGGAAGCCATCCCACCTGTTTCAGCAGAAAACATCACTTGGTACTTCACTAGCATCAGTGGTCGTACAATCCTATCATGTAGCAACCATTCCGGGAGGTACAGTTTTTCTTCAGATTGTCTTACTCTTACAATCTCTAATGTGACTGCATCAGATGGTGGACTCTATGAAGTGTTTGCCAGTACACGGGCTGGAAACGGCAGTGGGAGTTCAGTTCTTAGCATTAGTAGAGGTAAATTTTGCTTGCTTCATCTCACAATATGTGAATATACAATCAAACCTCTTTACAGGTTCCACTGTTATGTGCGGCTATAATATATATAATATGTATACCGGTATATAACATATTTATTATTCAGAGCTCTAAAATGCAACCGGACATCGGACATTTTCCGATCAATTTTAGTAGATGTCTGGATGTTATCAACTTTGTCAGGACATTGTGTCTGCTCAAATGAAGTGTTTATGGCTATAGGAGGCTGTAATTGTTCAGGCGTACATATATATATATATAATATATATATGTATATATATATATATATATATATATATATATATATATATATATATATATATATATATATATATATATATAATATATATATATGTATATTTATATATATATTATATATATATTATATATATATATATTATATATAGATAGATAGTTAGATAGATAGATAGATAGATAATATATGCATATATGTATATATATACAGTGAAACCTTTCATAAGAGGACCTGGTACACCTATGTAATGAATGCTGCAGGCAGTCTTGAATGTAACACAATGCATTATTTCTAATTACAGTACCTCCACAGTTTCTGACTGTATTGGCTAACACCACTTTGAAAGTGTCTGATAATCACACTCTTGTATGTGAAGCATCAGGGGATCCAGCAATAGTCTTCACATGGAGATTTGAGAACACACAAATCGACAATGCACTATCAAAGTATTCCATATCATCCAACTCCACAACATCTGTACTGGTATTCAGAAAGTTGATGTCTGATGATAGGGGGACATATTCATGTTCAGCATCCAACAGATTTGGACGGAAAACTATATCTGCATACATTACAGTTCAAGGTTAGTTAAGAAGTGTGTTGGGTATTAATTATGTACATATCCTTCACCAGATGTAACATAATGATAATTGGAAAATGGCATGATTGGCAAGTCATCATAATATGCATCCATGCAGTATTGTCCTGTGAGTATATCTTCACCATATGTCTTTCAAAACTATGCCCAGCTCAAATTATCTATCTTTAGTGCCACCAACCTTCTCATTGTTCCCTTCTGCTACTCGTGATGTGATATCTGGGGAAATACTGAGTATGACATGCTCTGCCAGTGGTGAACCTGCTCCGCAGATCACGTGGTATCACAGAGGAGTGCTTCTGACCAAGGAAATGTCCAATGGTACAGTATCAATCAATTCTGTAATCACTGCCAGCACCACAACCAGTAGGTTGAAGGTCACTAGTGCATCAATTGAAGATGCTGGATTGTACAGATCCTGGGCAGGCAATTTTCTTGGAAATGAATCAAGGGATATCACAGTTAACGTAATAGGTATGCATGGCTGCATGTGTAACACATATCTGAAACATTACCAACAATGACTATTATACCATATAAGTTGTATTAATTCAATCATCATGATTAAACACATGGCAAATAATACACGTATATATGATTACAGTTTGCCATATAATGTAAGCCAGACATACTGTTGTACAAACTCATTGGAAGCCATGCCGCAGGCATTTGCTCATCCATAAAATTGCACTAAATATTGATTTTGCTGGAATACTGTGCCATATTTTAATAATGCTTGACACATGACCAAGAAATAATTCTTTAAACTTCATGAATTAACTATTTGATGCTGTATGGAATGCATAGTAATGTACTATTACATTCTACAGAAAGACCCATCATTGCTGGCATTGTAGCAAAATCAAGTGCTTTGAATGCATCAAATGTAACACATGGAGGCAATATTACACTAAAAGAGTTTCATTTGGTGAATCTCACTTGTATTGCAAGTGGACTCCCAACTCCAGCTGTGAAATGGATGAAGGATGGCATTCCGTTGACAAACAACTCATTACGTCTTCTAGCAAATTCATTCAGCAATGTCAGTGGACAATCTGATAGTAGCCATGTCACAAGTACACTAACACTCAACGACATCCAGCTGTCAGATTCAGGGCTGTACGCATGCCAAGCAGTCAGCGGTATTGTGTCGTCTGTTCTGGGAGTGAACGTATGGACATTGGAGATAGCAGTCTCTGGTAAGTTTGTGTATATACAGTGACACCTCCTAAATGCACACATATCATGTAACAGGACACAACTGCTCTGCCCCATTTGGCATCCCTTACATTGACATGCATATAAACATATAGAACCTCCAAAATATAAGGACACCTTCATAGTGGTCCCAATGATGTCGATATTAAAGATGTTTTACTGTGCTTCCATCATCTTATTTAAATTGATTGTTAATATACTAAGGTACTGTGTCTCACAGTGTGTACTGTTTGTATAAGTATCATGCATGTGTATCTAATACTGCTTGCTATGTACCTTTAGTTAATATACTTATTAGTCCTATATAGGTTACTCTATACATAAGCATCTTTGTTTTGATAACCATGCATTCACGTACTTGTTCACACATGTATTATTATACATTCTGCAGCCCACAATGAATGCAGTGATGATCCTTGTCAAAATGGTGGAATCTGCCTTGATGGAATTCGGACATATGTGTGTCAGTGTTGGGCAAATGAATCTCATGTCTATACAGGACAATACTGTGAAATAGGTACTAATATAAGAAGTGCTATCATATTTGTAAGTATTTATATGTAAGTATTATATTTGTAAGTACACAAATAGCCTGTGTATTGTGCAAAATACCCATAAGTATGCAGAGGTGCAGCAAATGCTCTGTCTGGGAAATTCATCACCTCTACCACAAAACCGTGTATGAATCATCTAATATAGCCTCACATCAAGTGGGTTGTCATTCAAAAGATCATATTTTACTGCAGAATCCAAAACACACGAGCCTCCATCAATCATTGAAGGACCTAAAAATATGTCTGTAGACATTGCCAGCTCTATTCACCTTCAATGTAAAGCCAGAGGGACCCCTAATCCAGTGGTGACTTGGTTCAGGGACCAAAAGGCAATTGAAGGACCACAGTCGGTGGGAGAGAACTATACGATAAAAGAGGTTACACCAGAACTTAGAGGAGTTTATCACTGTCAGGCTGAGAATTGCATAGACATGGTGAAATCTGAGCCAGCTACAATCTTGATATCAGGTATTCAGTTGTTTGCACTATTACTCCTAAGCTTATAGTTGTCCATTGAAAAATGCATTATAGACACATGCATAATTATATATCACAGTTCGGAACACCGGCTACTTTGTAGTATAGGGTCCATGTAGTTGGGTCAGCAACACCAGATTAGGTTCCACTGATCTGTGAGTGTGGTTTGTCTGTATGTGTGTGTGTGTGTGAGGGTAGGTTTGTGTGTGTGTGTGTGTGTGTGTGTGTATGTGTGTGTGTGTGTGTGTGTAGTGTGTGTGTGTGTGTGTATGTGTGTGTGTGTGTGTGTGTGTGTGTGTGTGTGTGTGTGTGTGTGTGTGTGTGTGTGTGTGTGTGTGTGTGTGTGTGTGTGTGTGTGTGTGTGTGTGTGTGTGTGTGTGTGTGTGTGTGTGTGTGTGTGTGGCATATGTGGGTGTGTGCAGTGTGTGTGTGTATGTGTGTGTGTGTGTGTGTGTGTGTGTGTGTGTGTGTGTGTGTGTGTGTGTGTGTGTGTGTTTGTATACATGTATGCACCATCACATATTTGTAGTCTCATACCCTAAGCACCAGAGTTGCATAGAGCAATGGTGGTAAGAAGGATGAACCTTCCACTCAAGCGGAAGTAAGTTAGTCTTGCAACAAGACTATCTTATTTACTTAATATTCAATACAGCATTCAATATTGCATACAATATATATAATAATATATGTTTGCTTATATTATACTTTCAGTACATGCACAGAGTCTTGATCCACGTATTTATACACATCATCTTGTATGTAGCTGTCCACTTCTCATCCACTATGTACTAAACAGGGTTAGCACAAGTCAGTGTTCAAATTGTTCCAGTGAGTACAAGGAAAAGGAAGAGGCGAGCAACATCCAATTCTGATATAATTGTTGAACAGGTAAATCCCATGCATAATTAAGACTATTGCATGTGCCAGTGACGTGTTAGATGCAGCTACCAGACATGTTATTTATTCTCAAAGCTTTCGTCTATTGTAATAGCTTGAACTGCTAGCTGTGAATACAGTACTGATGGAAGCAGATGGAATGAACCTCACTATCTACTCCATCAAGCCTGATGAAGATCATTCTGACCAGATGATTGTTACTATTCTATCAGACAACACAACAGTCCCTCCCAACCAGATTGCAGATGCCTCCATTGATCCCCTCTCACGACAACTCCAGGAATACTCTGATATACTCCCAACAGTTTCTTTTCTGATCCAACAGTCACAAAGATTTGGTGAGACACTGTGTTATGTGTGGGGATAGACTAGACTAGTGGTACTTGCATGGTATAATAGTGCACTCCTGAAGTTCTGCTGGGGGACTATATAATCTAAGCCTGGCTACATTAAATTTGATTGCTTTCAATCCAGTAATACTTGTTTGGTTTTGCAACTGAGATCATGTACCAACAAGCACATTACAATAGTAATTTTATTGTTGTTAATCATTGACAACAATTTATATAGTAATTTTTAACAATCAATTCTCCATATAATAACTGTCTAGTAACTGAATGCTATCGCCTTCTGTTTGTACTCAGATGGATGCCCTACCATTGAGGACACCACATGCAGTAACGTAAGGCCTATTACCTGGTACCAGACAGAGATTGGTGGAGTTGCACATGTAAAGTGTCCTTGCGGAGTGAACGATGACTTCATCAACAAGCTGCAGGCCAGTAGAGTATGCGGAGGTACATACTCCAATGGAGCAGCTTGGGAGGAGCCTACATGTGATGTGTGTAAGTTTTCTGAAACAAGAGAGGAATTGTGCAGACTGGGTTTGGTGAGTTCAAATGTTTACATAAAATTCTTGTAAAATTATATTAATGTATATACATTCTTAAGGTTCTAATAATCATTATATATTAACTAATCTTAAAGTGATAAAAGTAGCAAAATTCTACACTCAATTGAGTCAAACTTGCATAATGTGTCCACCTGAAGAGTGGGCAAATGTATTTAATTACTATTAAACCCAGAAAGGCATATAACTAAACATATGAAACCCCAACATGCATGCTGTATGCCTGCTACGTACTCATACACATAGATTAGCCCATGTACTACCAATATAGCCCATGAGCAATAACTCTGGAAACTTTTTGAAATTAAAGAAACTTAAGGTATCTTTATAGACCTTCAAGTCTAGGGTCTTGAAAAATGAAGAAGGGAGGGTTCCGCCACCTATGTATGTAGTTTGGTTTTATACTGTCTCACCTGCAAGTACATGCATAGTATATATATATGTACCTTCACGACTTGGAAAATTTTGATGGCAGTGCTCAGCTGATCACATACACTGTAGTATCCGATACATTGTATGCATTAGACAATCACAGGTACAGTGTATATGACTGTGCGTATCGACTTGACCTTTGCACAGATCGAAAACAAAGCACAACTTGCTCGTGAACTGGCTAATGTAACACAGGATACAAAAGACTTCAAGAAGGAAGACGTGTCCTTGGCTGTCACCCTCCTTGGTTCTGTGGTAGAGTCTTCCGAGACCATCCAGGAAAAGGAGGTCGGATACATACACGCAGTGTTGACTGCTCGTATGACATGATTTATCCTAAATTGAATGTACACTCATATAAGCAATTCTTAGAGACAGGTGACAATGATAGATTGCTATTCCACACTTGCAGGTTCAAATTGATGTCCTCTCCATTGTTGGTGATCTCACCAACATATCTCCAGAAGTGCTGAAGGAAACTCATGCTGAAACTGGAGCCTCTAACAAGTTGGTTATGTACATGAAGTCAAATCATATAGACTTTCCTCAGTAAACAGAGAATATAATGCAATGCTATGATATACATATATGACATTGTGTGCAAAACTGCATGTAATTGGTGAAATTTTGAAGTATTATAACTTGTGTGAATGTGAATTTTAATATTGTTTCTGTGGACATGCACCATTAATGGTATGGCAGATGTATACTGTACATATATACTCATGATCCTCTGTAGAGTTCTGAACACTGTGTCGGTCATTGCAAATAGTGCCAACGTTTCAGTGGAACCATTCAAATTCAGTTCATCCAGTTTTGGACTTGTGGTAGAAGCGGTCAACAATGTGGATTCCTATTATCCTCCAGTGGAAAGTCTCATTCAGCAACTGATAAATAATTCAGGTGAAAATGTCTCATCAGTTGATGTTCAACTTCCAAGGTCAATTTTTCAAAATGGTAAAAATGCCACTCGCATTTCAAGTGGAATATTTGCCAACTCTGCCTTGTTCCAACCAAGACAGGCATACCTAACTCAAACTGGAGAAGTATTCACATTGGTTGGGAGCTCTGTTCTCTCCATCAGTGTACTTGGCACTACTATATCTGGACTTGATGATAGTGATAGAGTGGAGATTGAATTTTCAAAAACAGAGGTATGTTAGTTGCACTATAATAATATCTGTACTGTAGAATTTTTCTGTACTTGAATTAGTGCCTTAACAAAAGGCACACATAGGAACTCGTACAAATGACGCGACTACAAAAGATTATAATGCAAGGTTATACAACAACATTGTGCAATACGGTAACACCATCAAATTTGATCCATACGCTCAGATATTAAAGGTGTAGCTATTAAGCCCCTGCCCACAACCCCACCTTGTCCACATACTAAAATATTTCTATGTATGTCTCTTTTTCTCAAACTGCATATGTGTATATGCATGCATGTGTGATTGCAAATGTGAGTCCATTTTCTGTCTGCTGTTGGTCAGTGTGTAAGCACATTGGTACAAAGTATCTTCAGTTGGTGACCTCATGTATAAATTCAGCATGTAGCAACATATATTATAAGCATAAATTCAACAATGCTATTATACAAGTATATCGTTGATACAATTCTTAGTTTGCAGCAACAGAAGGCAAAGAAGCAAGCTGTCGTTTCTGGAACTTTACCAATGATGGTGCGTTAACTTTAGAGAATCCGATGCAGGTCACCATGGTTGTAATGCTTTACGATGCTTTCCTATGTATACTGGTAGAATCATTTGGAGGATGGGATGACAGTGGGTGTGTACTTCTGAGTGAAAATCAGACAACAGCCGTTTGTCAGTGTAACCACTTGACACATTTTGCCCTACTTCTGGTATGTTGTGCGACAGTTCAAATATGTACAGTTTTTATATTTTATATATATATTATAATAAATATAAATATCAAAAGTACATAATATTCTTTATAAAAATAATGATAATGGTAATGGTGTAATAGTAATAATAATAATGACTACAGCACCATGACACAGCAACAAAGGCAATTAATAATAATAACGATAAAAAGGATAGTAATAATAACAAGCAACAATCATGCAATGCCATTATTTTTAGAAACATAAATAAAAAAGTAATATTAGTGTATTATTGTTATATTTAATTAGTATGTGTGTATGTGTGTGCGTATTATATATTGCTGTGCGATTATATTATTATTGGCTTTGTATAAGTATTATAATGTTTATAATTGTATCTGCCATCATAATTATTCCTTCACAATAATAATAATACAATTATAATAAAAAATGTATATATATATATATATATATATATATATATATATATATATACACATGTTATATGAAGCATGATAGATCAGTTTTTTGCCTTACATCTATGGAGTATAGTAGTACACAATATGTACAGATGACACAAAACAGAACGGTAGAATCTTCGCATGCATGTGTATAATGGAGCTGAAAAGTCACTTCCATCTTACAATAATATTGTATCAAATCATGAAGTCTGATGATTATAATATGAGACCACCTGTTCTATAGGATCTGGTGGTGTAAATGTGTATCAGTGCTCATTAGATCTATTCAATGCAAGATGATTGCTCAAACAATCTCCATAATATAGATTTGTACATGGTATTATTATTGCAGGATATTTCCCCCGAAAAAGACACAGGCCCTCCGACAGTGAATGATCAGATTCTCACATGGGTCTCCTACATCGGAGGATGCATTTGTATTGTGTGTCTTGTGATAACAATAGCAGTGAATATCGGTGTCAAGTTAGTTGTCTCTCGTTATATCTCTTATCACCCAGCGATCCCTCTCTAAACAAACTCTCTGTAATCTGGAAACCTCTCTAAACTGAATGCATGTGTTTTCAAGTCCTAGCTGTTCTCCATATTTGCTGTACTTATAATTATTTGACATTATATGGAAGCTCTTTGATCCGAAATCCTCAGTCTGTAAACATGCAGAACCAAGAGTGTTCAGTTTAGAGGTGTTTTTCTGTACCATAATGTCTACAGCTAGTATATTGCATGTTCGCAGACTCTATTGGATATATTTATTTGCATGTAATTTGCACGCATACAAGAGTAATACTGCATGGAGTTATACCCAAACATATTGTTACATGCACTCACTGTCACTGAAGGTATGTACCGTATACGTACTACATAAATGTACCCTTTCTCTTGCATAGAGCTCTGAGGACTGCTATCTACAACCAGCTTCTAGTACAGCTGTGTCTGGCTCTCACTGGACTCTACAGTACATTCATTTTGGGTACCTTCTCCTCATCAGTCCCTGTCCTGTGTGGAATCATCTCCGCTCTAGCTCACTACTTCTTTCTGGCCACTTTTCTCTGGATGGCATCCATAGCTGTTCATATGTTCAGAAGCATTACTCAGCCTTTCAAAGGAGCCATTCAGAGTTACCAACTGCTGTCCACAGCAATCTGTTGGGGTAGGTCCCTTTGTATACCATATGTTTGGTGCATAAGCAGTCCTTAAAGCAGAACTGGAAGAAGGAGTTAATTGTATTTATGTTTAATATTGTATGTTAATGCTTTTGCATGCCCTGGCATGGGTGGTACCCCCCAGCCATAATAATGGAGGGGCCTTGATCCCTAAAGTTGCTCAGTAGATTGCTTAAAAATCGTAATGTTATATAGAATTACAGGCACTAGGTATCGCAATGTAACCTTGTATTTCAATGTGTTCAGTATGTACTTTAGTTTAAGTGTAATCAATGGATACT
>CAUJGJ010000455.1:349900-367400 GCA_963170055.1 Halisarca cf. caerulea | reverse complement strand
CCTGCTGTGTTGCATGTGTGCATGTGTAGCATGTGTGCATACTATTCAATTCGAATGTTGCCTGCAGCTGCAGTGCAACATACAAGGGTCCATGATTACAAAACAACGGATAATGGAATAGTGTTTGTGCGGTTTCAACTGCATACGATGTGCGTACTTTGTAAAATGCTAGAACACTCTCCTTTGTAATGGTTTGAATATACTCCACTTCCACCTCATCTATTGGTAGGCGTAAAAAGACAGGAAGTGATAAATTATCAGGATGTTAATAACACATGCTACCAAAGATTTCCTGAGTAAATATTGTCAACATTTATAGCATAATTGATGATGATATTGATGATGGTGATGATGATGATGATGAAAATAACAACAATTAGTCATCAATCTCATATGTCTTGATAGCTACATATGCATCTCACCTCTTTTGAAATGATAGGACTTGGTGGATATTTCATACCAATATACTTTGAACCTTGCTTCTTCAGCTTCTTTGGTTTCTCAGTTCTTTCGACAGTGAGTGAGCTCCGGTGTCTTTCAAAAGTTTCAATACTCAAATCGGAGAAGGTTTCCTGCATTATGCAAAAGCCAAACTTATATAAGTTGTGTGAGGATTTGATCTGTTATTAGCATTCTTTTCTGTACGTAAACACAGTGAACCCTCTCTAAATCAAGCCCTCTGTAATCTGAAACCCTCTCAAAACTGGATGTGTTTTAAAATCCTGCTATCTATATTTGCTGCATATATAGAACCTCCCTGATCCGTACACCTCCCTAAACTGAACCTTTTTGGTCCCAAGAGTGTTCGGTATAGAGAAGTTTCACTGTACAAACACATGTGTGCATGTAGACATGTATGCAATGATTGTACTACAGTAAGTAAGCATCATCCTACATACATACGCACGTATGTACATGTATGTACATGTATGTACCATCCACATCAAAATCAAATGGCAGTACAGTATTTGGTCTACGATCTTCACCCTAGCTACATGTGTGACCTCCCTGCCCTACTGTGCTCATATAATACCTTCAATGAGTAGAGTACCAAGTACATACGTATGTAGGTACTTACTCTATCCAAGTACATTATTGTAAGTACATGGATAAAATAGAACAAACATTGCGATGGTACTGTATGTATGTACATATGTTTTTGAACTTCCTGGTAAGTACGGATTTCGTTTACATGTAATTCTCCTCTACTTTTGCAAACCATATCGGTATATAGGTGCTCCTTACTGCCCACAACACAAGTTCACATCTTACTTGGTACAACCATACCTCAATTGTTTTCAAAAAGCTCTCCATTCTCTCCTCCACAAGTGCTGGATGTTTAGAGGACTGAACCAACATCAGCAAGCCCTATTTGGTTAGTAGAGAGGACATATAAATCATTGAATGTAATAAAGTATGTAAACATACATGGATGTGTACTATAAAAATGCTTAAACTGAAGATCCTTGTTCATGTGACATTGTGAGACATATGCATGCACACACATACACACACACACACACACACACACACACACACACACACACACACAAATATATCACACACACACACACACACACACACACACACACACACACACACACACACACACACACACACACACACACACACACACACACACACACACACACACACACACACACACACACACACACACACACACACACACACACACACACACACACACACACACACACACACACACACACACCTGCACGCCATATAATCGTTTAGGACTTGTAAGTACAATATACCCTAATGGATGAGAGGTAACAACCACTCCACCAATCACCATGTAATAGAGTCAACCTGACACTACAGTTTTGTGCTGTACTGTACAGTTTCATGTTGTATTATACTGTAGTTAGCGTACGTACATATGTACATACGTATGTATATATACAGTGTAGTCCACATAATTCAAATCTCAATATCCAATGTGAAAACTTTGAATTAGATGAAATTTTGAATTATAAGAATTCCATTCAAATCAAAATTTAGATTCAAGTGACTGAAAATTCCAATTGGAAAAAATGAATAAACAACATATACGTAGAGTATACATGCTGTCTGTGGTGACCAGTAATACAAAATATGCAATACAGTTATATACTGTACTCCTTGTTAAGGCACTTGGTAATCTACTGTCTCTTAAAGTAATCAGTTATCTTCGACTGCAATAAAGTGGAAGTATGATGCTTTGTGACTTCACCCGCCAACTTCTGCAGTAAGCTGTATGGGGGCTCACTGGACTGGAGAAGGTAGGCTTGGATAGTTAAGAAGGCTTGTTGGGCTTGCTGGTAAGTAATACTGGGCAGTTCCTCTCCGTGATTATCCTCATCATTGTCATCTTTGTCATTTGTCAAAGACTCCAAAATGTTGTCAGCAGTAGGCATAGGACAACATTGGACTTCTTCATTGTACACAATATATTCATCAAAAGACTTCCCTCCTGTGCATTTCTCACCAACTACAGAATGTGTCTTATCAGGGAGTAGACACCAATATAAACCTGTCTCATCAGTGTTGAAAACATTATCGGGGCTGTACTTCTCCAAGAGTGGCTGGAGAACATTCTCTTTCCAATCAGTGCATACTTCTTGGTTAACAGATGCATTCTCCCCACAAACTGATCGATAGGAGACATTGTGCCTTTCTTTCCAATGGGAAAGCCAGCCACTTGAGCACTTCCAGTCTGATTGGGGATCCTTTTTCTGACTCATCTCTTCTGCCACAGTTTTCAACACTTCGCCACTGTTATATACTCAGTGTACAATATAACAGTGCAGACAATCACAAGAGTGGGTGCAAGGGGGGTGAGTGTGATCACTGCGAGAACAAGACCAGATGGTACATGGCCATTTACTTTGCTATAATGCATTCTCAAATCAGTGTACAGTATCCTAGCAACTGTCTTGTTATAATATATTATAGGACCATCACCTCCGGTCAATCTCACCTGTACTAATGTGACCGCAACCAGCATAACTGTAATATGGAGGCCACCTATGTATCCCAATGGCAAGATCAGCTTCTACTTTGTTTACATTGTGAAAGATCACAAACGCATCCAAATCTACCATGTGACTGACTTGAGAAACCTATCAGTTTCTTTTTCCAATTTACTACCAGGAAAGGGATACACAGTTGTTGTACATGGTATTAACTGGGACACTAAAATGCGTGGAAAAATTTCATCCTTAGATATATTCACCCTTGGAGGTAAGTGTACACAAAAACAACTGGCATGATAATGAAATAATCAGCTTTTATATTATATTTTGATTGAATGCACACATCTTTTGGATGATCATCTTGCAGTACCCCCAAAAATAAAGCCTGTACTTGGTATTGTCCAGAAGGTGGTACGTTTTGGAGATCAAGCATTCTTGGTCTTTGAGATCCTGGAAGCCATCCCACCTGTTTCAACAGAGAACATCACTTGGTACTTCACTGGCATCAGTGGTCGTACAATCCTATCATGTAGCAACCATTCCGAGAGGTACAATTTCTCTTCCAATTGTCTTACTCTTACAATCTCTAATGTGACTGCATCTGATGGTGGGCTCTATGAAGTGTTTGCCAGTACACGGGCTGGAAACGGCAGTGGGAAGATTATCTTAAAAGTTTCTGGAGGTTATATGCATTTCATCATTACTTGGTTTGCACTAAGTATGGATATACGCACTATCTACTGTTGTACACATGCATATACATACAGGCCTTTTAACACCTGTTATACTGATGTGACAATCACTACAACAACTACTTTTATTGTATTATATGCATGTGTAACTATGTCATGTTCATTCACATAATCTTGATCTTCTTTCATCACCTTCTTTATTAAATTTAGATCATCCCATGCCACCTCACAATGTCACTGTTGTCACGGTGACAGCATACAGTATTAAGGTTGCATGGGAGGAGCCTACTAACAGTGGGAGTTCAGCTCTGATCCTTTATCACATAGCAATTGAGAATGTGAATACTACCATGATAGTACACAATTCAACTGTGAGTGGAGGTCATACAGTAGCCAATGTCACCGGATTGACTCCTAGCACAGACTACATAGTGTGGGTTGCAGCTCAAAATGACTTTGGAATTAGCTCAACGAGCAATCCAGTATTATTTCACACTATGGAGAGCCGTGAGTGTTGGAATAAGGCAATCCAAGTGTTGTACAATACTATGTAGTATGTGACAGTTGAATTATTTCTTTCTGCATAGGACATTTCAAACCACAAAACCTGACTATCACTAGGAAGACTTCAACGTCCATTGCCATCAAGTGGATTCCACCTGTCATTTCTCATGGAGAAATCCTGCAATATGAGGTAGAATATGTAGGGCTGGAGTGTGTAAATCCCATACCTGAAACTTTTTACAAAATGGTAACCTTAAGCACAGCATTCAGTTTTGTGCATATAGATGGCCTTTTGCCTTACTCACTGTACAATGTCTCAGTAAGGGCTTATACAGTTATGAGAGATGGTGGAGTGAGTACCATTGCCGTTAGGACAGACGAAGATGGTGAGTATTAATACTTAATTTTGGTGGAAAAGAGAGAACTTACTTAAAATGACATGCTCTAATTCACGTACTTTCCCCTGTTCCCACAGCTCCGTCACCTCCAACAAATCTGACTTTGGCAAATGTATCCACTTCAAGTGTATTAGTGGAGTGGAGTGACCCCATCTATCCAAATGGAGTTGTTGACTTTTTTTGTATTTTCCTCTTTGATGGTGAAAGTGGGACTCTGTTGGATGGTTTAGCTACATCCAATACTCCTCAAGACCACTTCGTATTATTTTCTGGATTAAAACCAGCATATGAGTACAGGATTGATGTAGCTGCCCATACCAATTCTATTGGAAAGAGTTCATCTATAACAATCTGTACACAAGGAAGTATGCTATGTATACATGTGTGCTTGTATATGTGCGCATTGTGTGTATGTGTGTGAGAGTGTATGTACAGCCATGTACATGTATGTGTATGCAATACATGTACATGTGTGGGTGTGCGTGCGTGTGTGCATGCATGCATGCATGTGCATGTGTGTGTGTGTGTGTGTGTGTGTGTGTGTGTGTGTGTGTTTGTGCGTACATTGATGTGTGTTTGTTACAGCAGCGAATATTAATGCATGAAACCTTTATTTAGGACACCTCCATAATGCAGTAACCTTCTGAAGCAGGACAGCATTGTCCTGTCCCATTTGAAGCCCCTCACATTGACATGTGTGGTATAGGTATGCATGTGAATAAGTAGGTCAGTGCTGACGTTTATGTGACATATAATAATATTATTATGCATAGTGAAGTTATAAGATGGCTATGGTGAGTTGAAATAATATATACATGCACGCACACATGATGTACTTGTAATACAGGACAAAGTTGCTAAAGTATAACGAGCTGTGTATATTATGTAGTACCACCTAAAGTTCACCCTGTTGAAAAGCAGAAGTTTTCAAGAGTAGGAGGTGTTGTGAATTTGTCCCTCATGATCCTGGAAGCCACTCCGCCTGTTTTAATGGGAAATGTCACGTGGTACTTCACTAGCATCAGTGGTTGTATATTCCTACCATGTAACAATCATTCTGGGAGGTACAATTTCTCTTCAGATTGTCTTACTCTTACAATCTCTAATGTGACTGCATCAGATGGTGGACTCTATGAGGTGTTTGCCAGTACGCGTGCTGGAAACGGTAGTGGAAGGATGGTGCTGACTGTTACTGAAGGTTAGCACACATTTGAAATAGATATACATTGCACCTCTGTGATCTGATCCTGAATAATGATCCTGAGGTTATAGGGGCAATTGCCATGTTCGACAACACTAAGAAACACTAAGACTTGATAGTCTTTTAAACTCCACAATATTGGATCTGTTTGCAGTTTATAAAGGATCCGAGTGTCCCATTGTGGAAATTTCATTGCACATTGTGTGTATGTGCTCACATACTACACAAATTAAATGGGCTTTGCACACAATCATGTAACATGTACACACAACATGCACACACACACACACACACACACACACACACACACACACACACACACACACACACACACACACACACACACACACACACACACACACACACACACACACACACACAGATGCACACACACACGTACACACACACACACACACACACACACACACACACACACACACACACACACACACACACACTCACATGCACACACACACATGCACACACACACACACACACACACACACACACACACACACACACACACACACACACACACACACACACACACACACACACGTACACACACACACACACACACACACACACACACACAGATGCACACACACACATGTACACACACACACACACACACACACACACACACACACACACACACACACACACACACACACACACACACTCACATGCACACACACACATGCACACACACACACACACACACACACACACACACACACACACACACACACACACACACACACACACACACACACACACACACATGCACATACACACACACACACACACACACACACACACACACACACACACACACACACACACATATTATATATATATTATATGCAACATACATGAAATGATTCAGAAATTCAAATTGTACTTAATAGCTGCATGGAGTAGATAATCAAATCTTCTCATTTTTCTCTTAATCCAAAATCTGCAATCTCAGGTGAGCTACTATTCATTGCACCATCTGATTGATTCTGTCAATACCATTTTATAAGCAGTCACTGTACTTGTTCAGAAAATAAATTGCTCAACAACAATATTAATTTTTATTTTACTTTTAATTATTATTCTTTTGGATTGTGTAGTACCTCCTCAGTTCGTGAACATATTGAAAAACCATACTTTGCAAATGTCTGAGAATCATAAACTTGTTTGTGGTGCTACTGGTGATCCAAAGTTAACCTTTACATGGAAACTCAACATGGAGCCAATCATTGAGGATCATCTGAAGTACATCTTAGTAACAAACTCAACAATGTCTGTGCTGATGATAAGAGAAGTGACACATGATGATGAGGGAACATACACCTGTTCAGTGTCCAATAGATTTGGACAAAGGTCTATTACAGGACATGTTGTAGTTCAAGGTCAGAATTCCAGTTGCAGTTTTGAAGAGCCTAAGTCCAGTATAGCTAGACTATAAAAGAACATGCATGCATGCATCTGTTCTCTGAGGCTATTAGGGTACTGCAACATCAATTGTAACAGTTACCAACATATGTGGGGTGTGGCTGATAAGAGCTGCATGCGCTTAGTATTATTATTACTTTAATTATAAATATTACTATTAGCATTTTAATAGACATTATGTAGCTGTGAGCCAAGCAAAACTCATTTTCACAGCCATTGTGCAGCACAGTTATAAAAATTAATGTATTATTGTATCGTTTCAATTCAGGTTTTCATATTATAACTGTTACAGTGCTTAATTCATGTCAGCTAATCTGAGATGACTTTTATACATGTGTGTCTCATTCATTCTGTAGGTCCTCCTATCTTTAAACTAGTGCCCCCTGCTACTCGTGATGTGGTATCTGGTGAAATGATGAGAATGACATGTTCTGCCAGTGGTGAACCTGCTCCACAGATCACGTGGTATCACAGAGGAGTGCCCCTGACCGAGGAGATGTCCAATGGTACAGTGATTGTTGACTCTAGGATCACAGCCAAGACCACTACCAGTAAATTGATGATCCTAAATGCCACTAAGGTATATGTGGGAATTTATGCCTGTAAAGCTACTAATTTTCTTGGAATCAGCACAAGAGAATTCTTGGTTAGCCTAGTAGGTATGTTTCCTTTTAACATTCATTGACAATATTCCCCTTGAATTTGCCCACATGGAATATTCTCATGCAGTGATATCAGTAAATTATGTATACATGATCCAGTGGGTTTATTTGCACATCTATTATGATCAAAATTTCCAATTCCTTCAACAGAGCGACCCATTATCTCTTCTATAGCAGTGGTTCAGGCAAAAAATGTTTCTGTCAATGATAATAAGTCAATGACATCAGTGTCACATGGAGATTCGCTAGTGCTGGAGGAATTTTCTCCAGTAGATATGATGTGCTCTGCCAGTGGACATTCATCTCTTGTCATGATGTGGTTCAAGAATGGTATACGGCTTACAAACAGTTCTTTGCGCACCATAGAATCCACTTCAGAGCACACGAGTGAAGGTTCTGATACTGTCAGTACAGCTACTTTGACCATCAACAGAATTAAGCTGTCAGATTCCGGGTTGTACAGTTGTCAAGCAGTCAGTGGTAATGTTTCACCTATTCTGGGAGTGAATGTATGGAGCATTCATCTAAATGTTTCTTGTGAGTGTATTCTGCTGTGCATAAGCCATCATTAGTTATGCATGAATTAATGTACCATACATTCACTGCATGTACATTCAATTTGACTTGTGCAACTTTGATTTTACTTTCTTCTATTGAGTAAGCTTTAGGTATCCATTGTAGTTCAATTGATCTAATGTACTTATGTGTATGAATTGGCATTTTCTACAAATTGTATACTCATTCCTCAAAATTAGGCCTGGCAAAATACAAACAATTGTCACAGTAATTATTATATTTGCCAGGGTAAGTTTTCAGAATTTATCGATTATCATAATTCTTTTTACATTGCTTGACTCATGAGTTAAGGCTGGCTTAACAAATGCATGCAGATCCTCTGAACTGGTAACTGGTTAGACAAAGACCTAAAGCATGCTAAAGAATCAGTTCTTATTAGAAGGTCCTGGAGATCTATCAGTGGAGAAAATATTACCTTCATATCTATGCATTAATGTGCAACGTTACCTCTCTCATTACTCAATTTTTATGCTTTCTGTGTATGTCTTCACTTTTGCAGCTTTCAATGAATGTAATGCAACTACTTTGCCTTGTGTCAATGATGGTCTGTGCATTGATGCAGTTGGACATTATGTGTGTAAATGCTTCATAGAGGACATTGAAGTGTATTATGGGAAGACTTGCCAAAGAGGTATCAATGCTGATATATATAAGAAGTGCAATTCAATTTGTTCATGTAATGATGCACTTACAAACTTAGTGTTCGCTGGCAAATAGTACTGTAACAGTGAAACCTCTATAGTAAGGACACTATTGGGACCACAGTAAGCTGTCTTGTATATAGCCGGAAGTGTCCTTTAATCAGAGGTTTTAAATGTATATAAATAATATTATATGTGTCAGTGTGAGGATTTCAAATGGGGCAAAGCATTGTTGTCCTGAGGTGGCCTAGGGGTTTCACTATAATAGTCTTTTTGACTATATCATACAGTAATATATAGTATACATGTATTATATAGCTGTACTTGGGTCTATGTGAGGTGGGCCACCTATATATAGTGAGAGTGATGCTGACATTTTCTATTAGTTAATGAACTATTAATGTGTATCACTTGATTTTTTGTGTGAATGTAGATTAAATTTTATCAATAATATTATATGTATCTATCTATCTATCTATCTATCTATCTATCTATCTATCTATCTATATATATATTATATATATATATAGTATTACTTGACACTTGGGTTTGAATCAATTAGATTTTTTTCTTTTCTACATGACACTCTGCGTAAAAGTCTAACAGAACCATGCACAGACACTGTCCACTGAAAAGGGTCGAGAACATTGTTTGGCTGTAGACATGTGGATACATGCACTTTCCACCTACTGTTGCCTGGTGTCATATCCTGGTCAATTATTATATTTAGTATGGTTACTATATTAATAATGCCTTTTCTTCAGAGTACTTGATCAAACTGTAAATTCCACTCATGCAGATATCCATTTCTGATCATGATATAGGGGTAAATTAAAGTAATCAGTGGATCCCCTGGAAGGAACTATACTTCCACGGGGATCCTGAACAAGTTAGTGTACGTATCATGCATGCAGACAATACTTTTGTTATGTGCAAATGGTCTGCAAGGTTCCATATAATATAACAGCTACTGTTACTGTAATATACATAGTGCATAATGGAATACTAGTATTAGACCTATACAACCAGTGCAGGTCTACGCATTTTTTTTAAACTTTGCATGAGAATCTGTATCAAACTATTTTTTGCTTTTACAGTTAGCACAGTAGCTGAAGCACCGCACCTTACTAAAAGTCCACAGAGCAGATATGTGGAAATTAGTAGCACAGTCCACCTCCGGTGTAAGGCCAGAGGGATCCCTAATCCAGTAGTGACTTGGTTCAGGGACCACACAGCCATTGAAGGACCACAGTCAGTAGGAGAAGTATACACTATAGCAGAAATGACGCCTGAACACAGAGGTGTCTATCACTGTCAGGCTGAGAATGATGAAGGCACTGTGGAGTCTAGTGGAGCCACGATTTTGATATATGGTATTTTATTCATACTTTTCAAATTGAATGAATTGTGTATGTACATACTGACTGTGCAAGCTATTATTCCTAAATTACCTTTCTTTTTGAATCAAGGCCTTGCTCAAGTAAGGGTAGGCTTACAGCATAATGATGATAGCACAAGGGTGAAACGGCAATCTATCTCCCTTAATGATCTAATCGAGCAAGTAAGTATGTGCAATAGTACAAATTTGTTCACTTAAACAGATTCTGATCTTTTATGCAAGCATGGGTAATCACAAATGTGGACTACATAATTGGGTGCCTGATATTTTGATCAATGCACGGTGTCTGACATCATATTATTATGTTAGCATTATTATTTTAATAGTTTTCCCACGTTTACATATTTAATTATTAATAATAATAATTATTATATGTAAGTGTATAAATGCATATGTTTGTGCCACACTCATAAACTGTCTGTCATTACATATAATAGTTGGAAATGTTGGCTGTTGGAAAGGTGCTGACAACAGATAACGGAATGAATCTGACAATCTACTCAGTCAAACCTGCAACTGATGACAGTGGTGAAGTGATAGTCACTATTTTAGCAGATAATAAAACTGCTTCAGCAGTAAGTATTGCTGTAAGATCCTATTCTCCATTGAGGAATTTCTTCAAGACCTTCTCTGACTTGTTTCCAAATGTTACATTTGATATTCAACAGTCTGAGAGGTTTGGTGAGTTAATACCTTAATTGATGCAGCACCTGTTTCTGTATGTACGTCCTAATGTGCTAACTTGCATAGTAATTTGATGATTGCATGGTATTTTATAGTCTGGTTTTCCCAGCTAGTTTTTCTTAAAACTCCGCCTTTACCGTCCAGCACAGTACAAGATTGCGTTCTCATAATATACCATAATTTTGTTCAAACTGTCTTGAACAATTCATGAGTAGATGATATAGGAGTATGAATCCTGGACCATTAGTTGGTGTCAAGTGAAAGCGAACATTATTAAGTATTCTATAGAATAGTTATATATTGAGAGGTTAGATAATATGACTTATGACATAGTTTGTGGATTACTAATGTTGTATCCATCTAGGAACTGGTTTGTCACAAAAAACACTCAGCAATGTCAATGATTGCTAGTCCTACTTAATAAATAGCACCAATCATTGAGCATCAATATCAATCTGATTGCCACCATTGTGAATCTTTGGTTTAAAAGTGCGGGTTAATTCCTCTCACATTTAGTAGCAATTCTAATGTATTGTGTATATTATATCAATATTATTACCAATAATATTATTATTATAATCAGTTATTGAGTTGAGGGTTACACTTCTTAGTTATTAACGTTCCGAGGATAATACATGCCTATATACATCCTTTTACAGATGGTTGCCCAATAGTACTAGATCACCAGTGCAGCAATGCAGCAGCTATTGAGTGGCCTCAGACAGAGATTGGTGGAGTTGCACATGTAAAGTGCCCTTGTGAGGTAGATGATGAGCTTATCAACAAGCTGCAGGCCAGTAGAGTATGCGGAGGTACATACTCCAATGGGGCAGCTTGGGAGGAGCCTAGATGTGATGTGTGTAAGTTCTCTGAAGCAAGAAAGGAATTATGCAAACTTGGACTGGTGAGCTTGCATGCATGCAGAATGACAAGTAGGTGGAATGTATAAATGAACATTATTGTTCAAAGTCCATGACTGTCAATTGTTCATGTTTGAACATATAATCTTCATTGTGTGTGGGAGTGCATGTGGTAATGGTGTCTATATATATATTGGTATAATTAGGTTGAGAATCCATTCCAACTCTCAAGAGATCTGGCAAATGTGGTCCACAATTCTAAAAGTGAATTTCTGAAGGAAGATGTGTCTCTTGCAGTTACTCTTCTGGAAAAGGTGAAAGCTTCTCCAGAAGCTCTTCAAAGACAGGAGGTTAGTGTGAGAATCCCAGGCCTATATTGCATGATTGTACTTCTGAATCATAACATAATGATATACATATATATATTTTTCATGTTGTTCATGTGCAATGTCATGTTCTGTGCTACTCAATCCTATAGGGAAACTAGACTAATACGTATAATTGCTACAGTAACTGGGTCAATTTCCTATTTGCCTGAGTACAATTTCAGTTTGGCATGACTTTCATGGGACCCTTAGAATGCTATAATATTATGGCCAAATACAGAGGCATGACTATAATTATAGTGAATGCCTTGCCTTCTATACCTTTTGCTAGGTTCAGGAGGATACTCTGTTCGTAGTAAGCGAAATCAATAAGATCCCACTGGACATTGTCAGAGCAAGTCAGGTCCTTTCAGGATCTTCCAGCAAGTAGGAATTAAACAGCATGTATCAAGTGCAACAGAGTGTGTGCTATTATGCAACGTGCAGGGCGTGGGTTCATGCATGAGCACTTCAATTCAGCTTAAGAATCATGATTATACATGCATATACGAGTTCTGAACTCTTACTCTAATAAAGTCCACGTTTTCATACCTATCTCTCTAGCCATATCTCCTTAATAATTTGTATTAATATACAGAATAACTCAAGATGCAAACTTAGGAGTTACCAGCTAATAATGCAAATAAAGCAAAACAGCTAGGTAATACAAGCATAAGTTCACACTCCATCACATAATATGCAAATTCCAAAGACATGCTGCATAACATAATGTATTATACAAAAAATTAACAAGAAATTCCACTATGTATATCAGCAAGGCACTGTTGAGTAGTGGCACTTTTGTGTGTGCTGGATTAATCGTTTGGCATTGAACATGTATCTATACTGTGCATTTAGTATAATATGTATGATATTGCTGCTTGTCTATCAGCAGTATATCATCTGTAAATTGTACATATTTCAAACACGGTCAGGGCTAGTGCTGTTTAACTGTACAATCCATTAGATGGTTTTGGTATCCAGCAACATATTAACTATATATTTCATTTTAATTCTGATATATATTTTAAGCTAATCTCAATAAATCAGATATTTTTTATTGGATGTTTTGGTTCTATTCAGGCTTCTCAACATTGTTGATGTAACAGCTGAAAGTGTTAATGTCTCTCAGAAAAATTATATTTACACTTCAGCATCATTCGGCCTTCTTGTAGAAGTAACTGGCTATGATGGTGACAGCAGAACTCCTAACATTGATTTGCTGCATGAACGGTTAACAGTTGAGAGAGACTTAAATAAAACACCCTCAGCATTTGTACAGGCCCAGCTGCCTCTATCTGTTTTCACAAATCAAGGAAATAAAACTCGTATTTCCATTGCCATATTCCCTCACTCTGCCTTGTTCCAACCAAGGGAACAGTACATAAAGCAAATGAAGACCACCTTCACTTTGGTTGGAAGTTCAATCATTTCCATTACTATAATTGGCCAGAACATATCTGGACTCAAAGACAGTAACAGGGTTTCACTCATATTTGAAAAGAATCAGGTTTGCAGTGAAATTATGATCATTTATTCTAAACCTAGATGTTCGTCTGTGGATCAATGTATCAATGTTTCTTCAATCATGTTTAAAGTATTATGCTTAGCTTATTATATCCTCAGGCTAGCAGATTAATCTATAATGTTGCACCTTCACATAAATCCATTGCAATCAGCAGTATATAGCATATAAATTTCAAATTATGTATAATATACCAATAAGCTGCTCTCATATAGTATAAGTATATATGGTGCTGCATGCTAACACGTAGTTTATTATACTCACAACTATTTATTAATTATATTGTAATATAATATTATAATATTATTAGAATCATCAATCTATACTTTTTCTTTGTGCATATAGAATGCAAGTCAAACAGCGAGTTGTCAGTTTTGGAATGTGTCTCTAGATGGTCAGTTTGTTTCTGCATGACTTATAATAATAATTAGCTAAATGCATCATTGACAGCTATATTGACTACATCATAATAAATTACTGACTTGTGCATAAATTTCATAGTTAGCTGTATTTGTTCCGGTAGATGCATTTGGAGCATGGGATAGACGAGGTTGTGAACTTGTGAGCAGCAATGAGACAATGGCAACTTGCAAGTGCAATCATCTGACACATTTTGCCCTCTTAATGGTGAGCTACCATCATGTCATATTGGCAAGGTCCATAATGAACTGCTTATTTAATAATATGTTGTCTAGTTGAGTGTAGCAGTTGCTTTATTTCAAATTATACAAACTGTAAATAGTGGAGTCTACCAGATGATATGACTCAGTCACATAATAATTTAATTTATACCAAAGTTGTAATATTCTTAATTCCATTTATAAACTTCTTGTAATGTAAAGAAATTCAGTTGGCAGAAAGGTACATTCACCATAGTCAACTTCATGTTTGTTTCTCAATCGGTGCATATTAGTTTTATAATTACATTTTTTTGAAAATTGGGTCCATTGACTATCATGAAATGCAGTGCAATATATTATTATTATTCATTGTATTAAATAATTAAGCTAGTGCCCAAATACACAAGCCGGTTTCACAAACTATAACAGTATGTAATACTTCGCTTAAGGCTTATGTATATAACAGTATGTAAAACACTAGTGCATGGACTCCACTAATAAAGAACCCGCTCATAAAGAACTTCTGCTATAAAGAACAATTGCCAAGTCCAAGTTTGTGTGCATACATCTTTCCTCTGATATAGCATACCAACTCCTCTTATAAAGAACTTGTCACTGCTGCCAGCGACTTTTAAATGAGGTTTGAAGTATAGCTTTTATACTCTTAGAGACATATGGAGGTGTACAGGCTAGTCGAAAAACACAAAAATTAAATAATTCATTATTGAGAAATAAGCATGATATTATTATGTCTTTTACAAATTTGTAATGCAGCTGTAATATTCTCACTCTGTAATACATTAACAGCACTTCTTTTATAAAGAACTCCTGCCATGAAGAACAAATTCTTCTGGATTTCTTGGTTCTTTATATCGGGAGTCGACTGTACTTCACTGACTCAGAGCTCTACCAACTAATAAGTGATGATACATGTGTTTTCATTTCCTCAATGCAGGATGTAGCACCACATTTGAACACTCGTTCACTAACTATCAATGACAAGATCCTCACTTGGGTATCCTACATTGGTGCAAGTGTTTGCATTGTGTGTCTCATCCTGACAGTCCTCACCAACCTTGGAATAAGGTTTGTAACAGTCAATCAGCTGACTTGTGTGGTCATGCTAATCAAAGCATGAGTGGTAGAGCTTATCAGTAAAACCTTCTTTTAACAGAGGTGTTCACCAGCATGCATGAATATAGTTTATCATGACATTAATTGTCTTCAGTTGCATGAAGTAGTCTAAGAGATGGAATGAGGAGCATTCTCAATTTAGGAGTTAAATTGTATTCAGTAAACCAGATGTCATTTAGCTACACATGAAACGCATGCATGAGTATACCTTATACCCTTTAAAGGGAAACAAATAACAATGATTATCAATTTGAAAATAATTCCATGGGGAATATTATATAATATTATATTATGCATGATGTGGTTATATTCTATTATCCCATAATATTGTCAAAGACTATATATATATATATATATATATATATATATATATATATATATATATATATATATATATATATATATATATATATATATATATATATATATATATATATATATATACATATATATATATATATATATATATATATATATATATATATATATATATATATATATATATATATACATATATATATAATTTATATATATATATATCAGATTCTACAATTATTATTCAATTAGCCAATTTTGTGGTTCAACCATTTCAACTGCAGGAGATCGCTAAAATGGCCATAATACTATAATCATAGTCAGCTGAGAATCACAATGTGCCTTATGATAGAAATTATAGCCAATTTTATTAAAGTTTATAATAATTTTCAAATTTGTTTCACATTTGTATTGTCATATAATACCAAACATGATTTTTATCTAGATTTTAGGGAGGGGGCACAGTATGCATCTCTTAAAAATATTGCATGGAGAGGTGACTGTCCTCTCCCCCAGATCCACTGCCATGCACTGTAGCCATATAGTTTCTTGGATTGCATCTATACAATATTGTATGTACTATTTCGTAGGAAACTTCGATGTACTCTGTACAACAAGCTTCTAGTACAGCTGTGTCTGGCTCTCACTGGACTGTACATTACATTCATTTTGGGTACCTTCTCCTCATCAGTCCCTGTCCTGTGTGGAATCATCTCCGCTCTAGCTCACTACTTCTTCCTGGCCACATTTTTCTGGATGGCATCCATAGCCATTCACATTTATAGAAGCATTGTTCAACCATTCAAATTACCTTTTGAAAACCATTTTGAAATATCAGGAGCTATATGCTGGGGTATGTAAGGTGGTGCTTTTGCACATACGTACATGTAAATTAATATAATTTTGTACATGTGTAAATGAAGGCACACGTGCTTTGGATTGTTCTGTACCTTTGCATGATTGTATAGTGTTCATGACACAGGGTTCTGTATAGGATATAGATTTTATGAGAGAATACATAATACCCTTAATGGTGAAATGTACACACACACACACGTGTGTGTGTGTGTGTATGTGTGTGTCTGTATATCTATCTATCTATCTATCTATCTATCTATCTATCTATCTATCAATCTATCTATATCTATATATACATATATATATATATATATATATATATATATATATATATATATATATATATATATATATATATATATAATATATATATATATATATATATATATATATATATATATATATATATGTATGTATGTATATTGTAAGTGTACATGATATCCATGCATGTGTACTGTGCAAGTCTATGTACTGAATAATTTTGTTGAAACACTGTCAACAACCATACACTTAATACTTTCACTGTCCATGAACGTTATATATTATTATTATTATGTGTTTTGCTTTCCTGAATGTACAGTGTCTCCAGTCTTTGTGGTGGGTTTCAGCATCGCACCTCACTACCAGAACTACATTCATAAGGATTTG
>CAUJGJ010000455.1:342400-344900 GCA_963170055.1 Halisarca cf. caerulea | reverse complement strand
TCATCCGCACATCAAAGGGGATGTATTGAAAGCTAAGCTAAGATGACATTGTGTGTGTATGTGTGTGTGTGTGTGTGTGTGTGTGTGTGTGTGTGTGTGTGTGTGTTTGTGTCTGTCTGTCTTTGTGTGTGTGTGTGTGTGTGTGTGTGTGTGTGTGTGTGTGTGTGTGTGTGTGTGTGTGTGTGTGTTCGTGTATAAATATGACATTGTGTGTGTATGTGTGTGTGTGTGTGTGTGTGTGTGTGTGTGTACATATGTGGCTGATTATGTGCAAGTGATAACTGTCAACTATTAGCTGATAATCTGCAAAGACTATAGTACATTGTACTCACTCTATATTTGTGAGGTTAATATACTGTTTCAAGAATGTTTGTGATAAAGGTGGCAGGGTAACATCATGATCAAAATTCTAAATTTTCTTACTAGATTTGAAGTAAATATTTGTAAAATAGTTTATATATAGTATATTAGATGACGCTTTGCATGACATTGTTCTATTAGTATGATTATTATTATAATATTTATGTTGCAGCAATACTGTATGTATACCTTAAAGTTTGTGAAATGGTAGAACCTCATAAAGAACAGAATCCTCTTATTGTTCAAACCATATTACTCCAGAGGATATGAATACAAAAAAGTGGAGAACCTCGAACACAGGGGTGTGTAATAAAGTTACCGTGTGATCCCAGGGATATTAGAAGCTTCTTACAATAGACTGTATTTTCAAATTGTAGGTCCATGCAGGCAACTATGTATCACCAATGATGGTGCTGAAATAGGCTGTAATAGGCCTGAGTTGCTAGGTAATTCATTCATGATCAAATTGTCAGATAATATCATTGTGCAAAGTAACTTCTAGAATATAGTGGAAACTTTACATGGCTGAACGTCTTCCTGGTCGCAAAGCGTCCGTTATGGATCTCTGTATTAGATTTACACAGTGGTAAAGCGGAAGCTGTGAGCTCCACCACAGAAATGGCAGTACACAACTTAGCGCGCAGAGCGGTTAGTGCGTAGATCGTCTACGTATCATAATATTATATAAATCGTTGTCATTAGCTGGTCCATTCCAGCATTGATATAATACTCGACCCTATACTATTCCAGTAGATTAAATCACACGTAGGATTAAGTGTCATTTGTAAGCAATCATTGTGGTGGCGGTGTATTAACGACTATTGCAAGTTTGACCGTCTTGTCGATTTTGGAAATTACTCTCAACGATCGCGAGGTAAGTTAAAATCTTCATTTCGCATATTCATCTCGTGCTATATCATATTAAATTTATTGCTATTGTGCCAGAATACATTATTTTTTCTAATCGGTGAACGGCAATGATACAAAAAGCATTTATTAGCCTCGGACGCAGGGCTATATGCTAGCTATAGGCGTAGTTTTAGTCTTGGACTAGTGAAATTCTCTGTCAAATGGTACGCTCCTGGCGAGGCAGGTCACCACGCAAAGTAACACCTACTAGTAGGATTGAGTGGTAGATAATAGAAAAAGGTATACTCTCATTTAATTAATTATCTTCGCAACAATACGCCATGATGATATACTTAAATTTGAAAGACGTCATATTTATATACGGTTACGGTTGCCGTGGTAAAATATTAATTTAATCTATACTGTATCACTTATCACCAAAGCATATGTTTTATTCGGCACATTAAATTTATCATTCAGGCAAAATCAGCATTGATGCTTCTGTGTGCCTTATATTCCCACTGAATATGGTAGTTTTTAAATTTACCTATAGTGTATATAATTTTACATCTGAATTCATCAGATTCTTCATTATAAGTAATAGTCACATTTATTGCATGCCTGGAAAATCAATGCTAATTCAGCTGAATTCATATGGCGCAATGACACGCTTAAGCTGGTCACTTCTGAATCTTCTGTAGCCTCAGTGATCTTCCCCGGTAATATGAATGCCGTCATTTCCATAATCCCTATCGACTTCACATGTCATTAAATTCCTCGTCATGCATGATAAGAGAGACAGACTCTTCTCCAACTACGTAATTTGAAACCCTATCTGATTCTATAGATCTTGGAATATTTGTGATATTTTTGGCTTCCATGCATGCAGCATTCGGTAAAAAGGAGAATTGGCAATTAGTGAAACTGAAAATGCCTCGGATCCGAAGTACCTATAGTAAATAGTCTGGGGTAGCTGAACCAATCTCACTCGATCATTGTTGGGGTAGGTTGGCACCAGTATAGAGTACTTAATAAATTCACTTCTCACGATCAGTAGATTGCCGTCGAGACATACTTCTTATGTCTGATTTTATTGCTTTCAAATTATCAGCCCAGAGCAAAATAATATAGTGTAACCAATACATAATAAGCTGTTCTTGAAATTAGTTTGTTGGCACCTTAGCATTTGAAGCACTGCCTGACAATTTTCAATTCCTCAGAAGCAGACTTCACAATGTCATGAGAGTGGAAGTCTCTTGGTATATACATCTTCACAATTTATTTTCTACAG
>CAUJGJ010000455.1:329900-339900 GCA_963170055.1 Halisarca cf. caerulea | reverse complement strand
GCAATACTTTTTGCTGTCCTGGATATTTTAATACCAGTGGGAATTGTACAGGTGAGACAGTGTCAAGACATATGAATGTATAATGTTCTCTTGGCTGTGCTATATACACTTTAATTTCCATATATGGATGTACACATGAATTCAGTTGCATAGTTGTGGTAGGTTTGAAGCATATAACTATTGTGTGAAACAGGATATTACAATAGTCAATTTGAATATAGTTCAAATTAATTGTAGTTTTCCTTATTATGGAGGTACTTGAGCCAATGTAAAGGCCAGCTCTTTCATCTGCTATGCAATGTGTGCGTACATTTTAATTACACTGTACCCTTGCTACATAGTGTAGTACTTTCTTGCCTTGCATATATGTAGCTTCTCACGTACAGAACCTCACGTTGACCAGCAAAACATCAACATCTCTGAGAGTTGAATGGAGCCCACCTCTCCTCCCACATGAAGTCATTCTTGGATATCAAATATCCTACGTAGGATTGGAATCACTTGATCCTGTACCTGAGAGTTTCTACAACACTTCGAAGCTGAACAGTACATCTCACTCTGTAGAAATTGGTGGTCTGTTACCCTATTCAAACTACAACGTGTCAGTGCAAACCATTACAAGTGTGGGCAGTGGGGGAGTACGTTTTGTCCAAATACGAACAAATGAAGAGAGTGAGTTTGAAAGGAACCTTGTATGTTGGAATGATACTAATGTTATGAGACATGTTTTCAGTTTCTTTGTTGCATAAACTTTCCATATGGTACCTTCTACTACCAGTTGCCTTCAGTGTATACAGTTACAATGATAATTCTTATCAGGAATGTCCACAGAGGTGTTACATATTTTCAAAGGCCTGGACTTATTCATAAATTTTGTGAAGGAGCGAGCTTGCATATACGTATATCCAAATATTTAGAGTTGTGGTTTATGTATATGATATATCTAACATACAGATTATAGTGAAGATTTGTTTATTTGCAAATTTAAAGTTTATTTGGGAATAATTATTAGAGTCCATGCATGCACTTGCATGTGGTTGAAGAAATATATATACAAGCCATAAAGTGTACCATTATGGTATGTCACAAATTCTCATGTTACATAGTTTGTCTGTGGCCACAGGACTCATTAGGATAAGAATAGAACGTATTACAGTGGCCGTTTTATGTAATGTAAAATCCTTTGTCTTCCTGTTAGCTCCAAGTGCTCCACTAAACCTTACCGTTTCCAACAAGACATCACATAGTATAGAAGTGAGGTGGACAAAGCCACTGTATTCAAATGGAATACTACTTGCTTACCACTTGTTTTACAGTGGCTTGGAGTCCAACAACCCTGTCTCTGATGCATTCTACCATGAGAAACACATTGTAATGATGTACAGTATGGAAGAGGAGCTTAAGAAGGAACTGACTGGGCTTGTACCATACTCGATGTACAATATTACCATTGGAGCAATGAATTCAGCTGGACTTGGCAATTTAAGTGAAGCTACTGTTGTCAGGACACTTCATGATGGTATGGGCATGTACTGGTAGATATTATTGAACAGAAATTATCAATCCAATTGTCTGCAGCTGTTAGGGATAATCTTATAAATAATTGACATCTGAAACAATTACCTATACGTATATGAGGAAGATTCAAATCAGGACATTTGGCCTCTTCGAGCATATTTGATACAGATTTGTACACAATTAATGTAGATGACTAATACTTACATGGGGCAAAATAGTCTGATTAGAAAAATTCTGTATGCAATTATTCAGGATTTCGATTGTTCATACTTTACACGGGTAGAGTTTCATCCAGTGGGGAAGGGTGGGGGAGCTTCCACTCCATACTCACCAGCTTCTACCCACAAAAAATCCAACTGCAGTGTAAATAACTATGGAAAATGTCCGAGTCAACCTTGAATGGTCCAAAATGGACTCAGATACCACCTTATATATATACATACGTATGTATTCATATATATGTAGGTACATGTATGTATGTACATGTACATACGTATACACATGTATACGCATGTGTATGTATACACATGCATGTATGTATGTATATATGTATGTATGTACATGTATATAATATATATATATTACCCTAACCCTAACCCTACAATACTTGCATGGGGCAAAATAGTCTGATTTGAGTAATTTTGCATGCAATTGTTCAAGATTTCAATTATTGTTAAACTTTACCACATGCACTGCAGCTGCATATAGTAATGAGCCATATGATGGCTGTAGATGAACCTATACAGACTATCCATTAATATTGTATGATATTAAGTGTACATGGCATTATGTGCATGTAGATCCATATGTAATACATAGTAAGTGAACAATCATTATGTAATAATTTAATGCATGCACAAAAAATCTTACATACTATTTGCAATGCTGCGCATAAATCCATATAAACATACATACATGCATACATACATACATGTATGCACACGTGCATACATACATGCATGTATATGTACATACATACATGCATACAACATAATAATTATCATGCTATAACATGCTTATGCATGTGCAGTACATACTGTATGTGCTTTTATGGTAAAAGGTTCTAGGATGCATCAAAACCTCTACTGAAATATTCAACTGCAGATACTATGTACGTGTATATAGTTGGGGCAGTTTGACATCATCTACATTCATTATAGCAGAGTCTTTATGCTGACGTGTGCATGCCTGCATGCCAATTTGCTTTAATTATTTTTGCAGTCGCATGATGTTCAACTGCTATATCATGACACACTGTTTGCTCACTTTCTATGGCAGCTCCGTCACCTCCAACAAATGTGACTTTGGCAAATGTATCCACAACAAGTGTATTAGTGGAGTGGAGTAACCCCATCTATCCAAATGGAATTGTTGACTTCTTTCACATTTTAATCTTTGATGGCGAAAGTGGGGCTCGTGAAGCCATGAATATCATACCAGCATCTAACACTGCAGTTAAACAGTACACCGCTAATTACTCAGCTCTGAAACCTGCATGGGAATATAGGATTGATATAGCAGCTCAAACAGAAATCATTGGAAACAGTTCAAGCATTACAGTGAAGACACTTGGAGGTATGCATGCACATGAGTAAATACTACTTATTGGCACAATCTTATAATAGGTTTAAATTTGCATATTACCAGGTAGCTATAGGTCACGGTTTTCTTCTTCTCCGATATTGTATTAGTACCACCAAATATTCAAGCTGTGAGTGGAAGCAATCAACATACACTTGGTGATACTACTGTTATAAACTTTGAGCTCCTGGAAGCCATCCCACCTGTTTCAGCAGAAAACATCACTTGGTACTTCACTAGCATCAGTGGTCGTACAATCCTATCATGTAGCAACCATTCCGGGAGGTACAGTTTCTCTTCAGATTGTCTTACTCTTACAATCTCTAATGTGACTGCATCAGATGGTGGACTCTATGAAGTGTTTGCCAGTACACGGGCTGGAAACGGCAGTGGGAGTTCAGTTCTTAGCATTAGTAGAGGTAAATTTTGCTTGCTTCATCTCACAATATGTGAATATACAATCAAACCTCTTTACAGGTTCCACTGTTATGTGCGGCTATAATATATATAATATGTATACCGGTATATAACATATTTATTATTCAGAGCTCTAAAATGCAACCGGACATCGGACATTTTCCGATCAATTTTAGTAGATGTCTGGATGTTATCAACTTTGTCAGGACATTGTGTCTGCTCAAATGAAGTGTTTATGGCTATAGGAGGCTGTAATTGTTCAGGTGTACATATATATATATATATATATATATATATATATAATATATATATGTATATATATATTATATATATATATATTATATAGATAGATAGTTAGATAGATAGATAGATAGATAATATATGCATATATGCATATATATACAGTGAAACCTTTCACAAAAGGACCTGGTACACCTATGTAATGAATGCTGCAGGCAGTCTTGGATGTAACACATGCATTATTTCTAATTACAGTACCTCCACAGTTTCTAACTGTATTGGCTAACACCACTTTGAAAGTGTCTGATAATCACACTCTTGTATGTGAAGCATCAGGGGATCCAGCAATAGTCTTCACATGGAGATTTGAGAACACACAAATCGACAATGCACTATCAAAGTATTCCATATCATCCAACTCCACAACATCTGTGCTGGTATTGAGAAAGTTGACATCTGATGATAGGGGGACATATTCATGTTCAGCATCCAACAGATTTGGACAGAAAACTATATCTGCATACATTACAGTTCAAGGTTAGTTAAAAAGTGTGTTGGGTATTAATTATGTACATATCCTTTACCAGATGTAACATAATGATAATTGGAAAATGGCATGATTGGCAAGTCATCATAATATGCATCCATGCAGTATTGTCCTGTGAGTATATCTTCACCATATGTCTTTCAAAACTATGCCCAGCTCAAATTATCTATCTTTAGTGCCACCAACCTTCTCCTTGTTCCCTTCTGCTACTCGTGATGTGATATCTGGGGAAATACTGAGTATGACATGCTCTGCCAGTGGTGAACCTGCTCCGCAGATCACGTGGTATCACAGAGGAGTGCTTCTGACCGAGGAAATGTCCAATGGTACAGTATCAATCAATTCTGTAATCACTGCCAGCACCACAACCAGTAGGTTGAAGGTCACTAGTGCATCAATTGAAGATGCTGGATTGTACAGATACTGGGCAGGCAATTTTCTTGGAAATGAATCAAGGGATATCACAGTTAACGTAATAGGTATGCATGGCTGCATGTGTAACACATATCTGAAACATTACCAACAATGACTATTATACCATATAAGTTGTATTAATTCAATCATCATGATTAAACACATGGCAAATAATACACGTATATATGATTACAGTTTGCCATATAATGTAAGCCAGACATACTGTTGTACAAACTCATTGGAAGCCATGCCGCAGGCATTTGCTCATCCATAAAATTGCACTAAATATTGATTTTGCTGGAATACTGTGCCATATTTTAATAATGCTTGACACATGACCAAGAAATAATTCTTTAAACTTCATGAATTAACTATTTGATGCTGTATGGAATGCATAGTAATGTACTATTACATTCTACAGAAAGACCCATCATTGCTGGCATTGTAGCAAAATCAAGTGCTTTGAATGCATCAAATGTAACACATGGAGGCAATATTACACTAAAAGAGTTTCATTTGGTGAATCTCACTTGTATTGCAAGTGGACTCCCAACTCCAGCTGTGAAATGGATGAAGGATGGCATTCCGTTGACAAACAACTCATTACGTCTTCTAGCAAATTCATTCAGCAATGTCAGTGGACAATCTGATAGTAGCCATGTCACAAGTACACTAACACTCAACGACATCCAGCTGTCAGATTCAGGGCTGTACGCATGCCAAGCAGTCAGCGGTATTGTGTCGTCTGTTCTGGGAGTGAACGTATGGACATTGGAGATAGCAGTCTCTGGTAAGTTTGTGTATATACAGTGACACCTCCTAAATGCACACATATCATGTAACAGGACACAACTGCTCTGCCCCATTTGGCATCCCTTACATTGACATGCATATAAACATATAGAACCTCCAAAATATAAGGACACCTTCATAGTGGTCCCAATGATGTCGATATTAAAGATGTTTTACTGTGCTTCCATCATCTTATTTAAATTGATTGTTAATATACTAAGGTACTGTGTCTCGCAGTGTGTACTGTTTGTATAAGTATCATGCATGTGTATCTAATACTGCTTGCTATGTACCTTTAGTTAATATACTTATTAGTCCTATATAGGTTACTCTATACATAAGCATCTTTGTTTTGATAACCATGCATGCACGTACTTGTTCACACATGTATTATAATACATTCTGCAGCCCACAATGAATGCAGTGATGATCCTTGTCAAAATGGTGGAATCTGCCTTGATGGAATTCGGACATATGTGTGTCAGTGTTGGGCAAATGAATCTCATGTCTATACAGGACAATACTGCGAAATAGGTACTAATTTAAGAAGTGCTATCATATTTGTAAGTACACAAATAGCCTGCGTATCGTGCAAAATACCCATAAGTATGCAGAGGTGCAGCAAATGTTCTGTTTGGGAAATTCATCACCTCTACCACAAAACCGTGTATGAATATATTACTAACTTAAATCATCTAATATAGTCTCACATCAAGTGGGTTGTCATTCAAAAGATCATATTTTACTGCAGAATCCAAAACACACGAGCCTCCATCCATCATTGAAGGACCTAAAAATATGTCTGTAGACATTGCCAGCTCTATTCACCTTCAATGTAAAGCCAGAGGGACCCCTAATCCAGTGGTGACTTGGTTCAGGGACCAAAAGGCAATTGAAGGACCACAGTCGGTAGGAGAGAACTATACGATAAAAGAGATTACACCAGAACTTAGAGGAGTTTATCACTGTCAGGCTGAGAATGGCATAGACATGGTGAAATCTGAGCCAGCTACAATCTTGATATCAGGTATTCAGTTGTTTGCACTATTACTCCTAAGCTTATAGTTGTCCATTGAAAAATGCATTATAGACACATGCATAATTATATATCACAGTTCGGAACACCGGCTACTTTGTGGTATAGGGTCCATGTAGTTGGGTCAGCAACACCAGATTAGGTTCCACTGATCTGTGAGTGTGGTTTGTGTGTATGTGTGTGTGTGAGGGTAGGTTTGTGTGTGTGTGTGAGTGTGTATGTGTGTGTGTGTGTGTGTGTGTGTGGTGTGTGTGGTGTGTGTGTGTGTGTGTGTATGTGTGTGTGTGTGTGTGTGTGTGTGTGTGTGTGTGTGTGTGTGTGTGTGTGTGTGTGTGTGTGTGTGTGTGTGTGTGTGTGTGTGTGTGTGTGTGTGTGTGTGTGTGTGTGTGTGTGTGTGTGTGTGTGTGGCATATGTGGATGTGTGTGTGTGTGTGTGTGTGTGTTTGTATACATGTATGCACCATCACATATTTGTAGTATCATACCCTAATCACCAGAGTTGCATAGAGCAATGGTGGTAAGAAGGATGAACCTTTCACTCAAGCGGAAGTAAGCTAGTCTTGCAACAAGACTAACTTATTCACTTAATATTCAATACAGCATTCAATATTGCATACAATATATATATATATGTTTGCTTTTATTATACTATCAGTGCATACACAGAGTCTTGATCCACGTATTTATACACATCATCTTGTATGTAGCTGTCCACTTCTCATCCACTATGAACTAAACAGGGTTAGCACAAGTCAGTGTTCAAATAGTTCCAGTGAGTACAAGGAAAAGGAGGAGGCGAGCAATATCCAATTCTGATATAATTGTTGAACAGGTAAATCCCATACATATTTAAGACTATTGGATGTGCCAGTGACGTGTTAGATGCAGCTACAGGACATGTTATTTATTCTCAAAGCTTTTGTCTATTGTAATAGCTTGAACTGCTAGCTGTGAATACAGTACTGATGGAAGCAGATGGAATGAACCTCACTATCTACTCCATCAAGCCTGATGAAGATCGTTCTGACCAGATGATTGTTACTATTCTATCAGACAACACAACAGTCCCTCCCAACCAGATTGCAGATGCCTCCATTGATCCCCTCTCAAGACAACTCCAGGAATACTCTGATATATTCCCAACAGTTTCTTTTCTGATCCAACAGTCACAAAGATTTGGTGAGACACTGTCTATGTGTGGGGATAGACTAGACTAGTGGTACTTGCATGGTATAATAGTGCACTCCTGAAGTTCTGCTGGGGGACTATATATTCTAACCCTGGCTGCATTAAATTTGATTGGTTTAAATCCAGTAATACTTGTTTGGTTTTGCAACTGAGACCATGCACCAACAAGCACATTACAATGGTAATTTTATTATTGTTCATCATTGACAACAATTTCTATAGTAATTAATCTGATTCAATTCTCCATATAATAACTATCTAGTAACTGAATGCCATTGCCTTCTGTTTGTACTCAGATGGATGTCCTACCATTGAGGACACCGCATGTGGTAATGTGGGGCCTATTACCTGGTACCAGACAGAGATTGGTGGAGTTGCACATGCAAAGTGTCCTTGCGGAGTGAACGATGAGCTTATCAACAAGCTGCAGGCCAGCAGAGTATGCGGAGGTACATACTCCAATGGGGCAGCTTGGGAGGAGCCTAGATGTGATGTGTGTAAGTTTTCTGAACCAAGAGAGGAATTGTGCAGACTGGGTTTGGTGAGTTCAAATGTTTACACAAAATTCTTGTAAAATTATATTAATGTATATACATTCTTAAGGTTCTAATAATCATTAAATATTAACTAATCTTAAAGTGATAAAAGTAGCAAAATTCTACACTCAATTGAGTCAAACTTGCATAATGTGTCCACCTGAAGAGTGGGCAAATGTATTTAATTACTATTAAACCCAGTAAGGCATATAACTAAACATATGAAACCCCAACATGCATGCTGTATGCCTGCTACGTACTCATACACATAGATTAGCCCATGTACTACCAATATAGCCCATGAGCAATAACTCTGGAACCTTTTTGAAATTAAAGAAACTTAAGGTATCTTTATAGACCTTCAAGTCTAGGGTCTTGAAAAATGAAGTAGGGAGGGTTCCGCCACCTATGTATGTAGTTTGGTTTTATACTGTCTCACCTGCAAGTACATGCATAGTATATATATATGTACCTTCACGACTTGGAAAATTTTGATGGCAGTGCTCAGCTGATCACATACACTGTAGTATCCGATACATTGTATGCATTAGACAATCACAGGTACAGTGTATATGACTGTGCGTATCGACTTGACCTTTGCACAGATCGAAAACAAAGCACAACTTGCTCGTGAACTGGCTAATGTAACACAGGATACAAAAGACTTCAAGAAGGAAGACGTGTCCTTGGCTGTCACCCTCCTTGGTTCTGTGGTAGAGTCTTCCGAGACCATCCAGGAAAAGGAGGTCGGATACATACACGCAGTGTTGACTGCTCATATGACATGATTTATCCTAAATTGAATGTACACTCGTATAAGTAATTCTTAGAGACAGGTGACAATGATAGATTGCTATTCCACACTTGCAGGTTCAAATTGATGTCCTCTCCATTGTCGGTGATCTCACCAACATATCTCCAGAAGTGCTGAAGGAAACTCATGCTGAAACTGGAGCCTCTAACAAGTTGGTTATGTACATGAAGTCAAATCGTATAGACTTTCCTCAGTAAACAGAGAATATAATGCAATGCTATGATATACATATATGACATTGTGTGCAAAACTGCATGTAATTGCATGGTGAAATTTTGAAGTATTATAACTTGTGTGAATGTGAATTTTAATATTGTTTCTGTGGACATGCACCATTAACGGTATGGCAGATGTATACTGTACATATATACTCATGATCCTCTCTAGAGTTCTGAACACTGTGTCGGTCATTGCAAATAGTGCCAACGTTTCAGTGGAACCATTCAAATTCAGTTCATCCAGTTTTGGACTTGTGGTAGAAGCGGTCAACAATGTGGATTCCTATTATCCTTCAGTGGAAGGTCTTATTCAGCAACTGATCAATAATTCGGGTGATAATATATCTTCATTTGATGTTCAACTTCCAAGGTCAATTTTTCAAAATGGTAAAAATGCCACTCGCATTTCAAGTGGAATATTTGCCAACTCTGCCTTATTCCAACCAAGAAAGGCATACCTAACTCAAACTGGAGAGGTATTCACATTGGTTGGGAGCTCTGTTCTCTCTATCAGTGTACTTGGCACTACTATATCTGGACTGGATGATAGTGATAGATTGGAGATTGAATTTTCAAAAACAGAGGTACGATGTACTATAATAATATCTGTGCTATAGAATATTCTCTGTGTAAATTAAGAGTGGTATATAGTATAATGCTTGCAATTTATTCTCTACTTGAATTTGTGGCTTCACCATA